>APFE030810861.1:0-35367 GCA_000404065.3 Pinus taeda
ATTCATATGTCAAACATAAACAATATGACTCCACCGTACAAAAGTGCCAAATGATAACCCATACATTCATGCAGTAACATATAAACAACTGAAACTGTAAATCACTTAAAGAATATGAGTAGGAATTGCCAAGAGATAAAAGTACCATTTATGACTAGTTCTACCCATAAGCTTCAAGCAAAAACGATCTATCTCTACTTGTTCTAAAATCTACCAAGAGTACAAAAGTGCAACATCAGTAGCAGATATCAAAATGCAAGTAAAAGTAAATCTCGATCCATCCATTCATCAAAACCTCCTCTGAGGGTGCATAAGTGCATGTTCCGAGGATAAGTTTTTGACAAATCTCTGGACCCTTCTCTAAATGCATGAGAAGGGTTAAAATACTACTTCCTAATTCTAATAATAGTGTTTTTACAAAATTTTAGGATACGGTTCTCAAATGACCATCCTTTTTCTAATCTAAAATAAAAAGAAACAACAAACTACTAAAAATAAGCTACTTCTGAATTTGGTCCTTAAAACTGCAAGTGTTCATCATGGATTTGAGAAGAGTCGATTGGCCGACTTTTGCGCTGAGCTGGGCTGTGAAAACGGAATCTATGAGAGCTGGCACTACTTTCTCGGCAGAGTTTATGATGCATTTCACAGTCATCCATTGACTGTGTGGCTTGACTAAGTATGCCCAGTAACACTCCCAATTCAACCTATTCAATGCCTGGATCGCTTTTCCCCTTTCCTGCGCCTTCTGTTTCCATTCTGCCTCCATTCGTGACTTGTTTGGTAGGTATCCTGGGATGGTTTCTGTGATTAAGTTGGCTCTGTGTAAATTTTCATTTACACAGTCTATAAGAATGCTCGCCTGTGTCGCCGCTGTCTCCGTCGCCTGTTCTGCCTGCCTGATTTGATCGTCCCATTTGTTAAAGAGAAATTCTTTATGGCTTTCGTTTATTCTGGGTGCATTTTCTCTCTTCCCTTCCTCTCCATCCTGCCAAGCTAGATACTCTGTCACTTGTCTGTCAACCTGGTCGTAGTCACTTCACAAGTCCGTCACTTGATTGGTGAGTTTGTCGCTCAGCTCGCAATAGTGACTCCACTGCGATATTTTACGTCCCAACTCTTCCTGCTGCTGCAGAAGTTGCTCATTTAAGCTAGTAGACTCTGAAACGAATTCAGCAAGCTTGGGCTCGTCCTTGTGTATTTCTTGTAAAGCTTGCAACTGCTTTCCTTTTTCGTCAAGGCTTTTCTGATAGCTTATCTGCATTTGCTGAAAGTCTTCTTGTAGTTTCTCGAGTTGTTTGGATGCTTCATTGCTGGCATTGGCTTGTTGTAGCTGTTGTTGTAGTAGCTGTATTTGGTTTTCTTGGTCTTTCAATAGTTACTGAACTTCAGACGCCTTGTCGATAGTCGCAGAAGCGTATGCTCCTGCAATCTGAGACAACTTCGTGAGATTTTCTGTGGGGTTGCTATTAGGGTCTTTCCATAAGACGTCTAAATGTTCGGCGTCCTGTGACAGTGTATTCTCCAGCTTTCTCTTCTTTCTTTGTCTCCTCACAACTGCTTTATGTTGGGGACTATAGAATACGTCCAGTGGGGGAATTTCTTCTACAATAAGTAGGAGCTCAGAAGGCGGAGCGATATGACTGTGTTCCGCTTCTGAGACACTACTGACCATGGTTGAAATCATTTCCTGTGTTACCTGTGCATTGCTCACAGGTGTTCTTGGGACTTGCCCTTCAAGGTTGATTAGCTCGTTGAAGTTTTCCCACTCTTTATCGAGCTCTGTCGTGACGAGTGGTGATTTAATGATGGGAGGAGGGACATCTCTTGGTGGGGAGGCGCTAATTTGCAGTTGCGACATTGCACTCGACTGGGCTGTATCTTTTGCTGTTTCTTCGCTTTTTCTTTGGTCGCTTGCAGATTTTTTAGAACATTCAGGCGTTCCTTGGGCAGCGTCAGATTTGGATTTGGAAGTACTGGAGTTTCCGCTGAGGCTGACGCTGGGAGTAGGCTCTCTGGCGAGAAGTCACAACTTTTCTAGGGGAACGCTAGCTAGCCTTCTTTCTCTGAATAAAAAAAATCTTTCGAGATCATCTGGGGATAACCTCGACTTAGCTTCTCGCAAAACTTCCTGGAATGAACTTTTATTTTGAAACAAGTCATCAAATAAATCTTTCTTTTCGGCGAACACTTTTATTCTGACACTTATAGTGAAATCATGGGCAACATTATTTAGGTCAAAAGGTCGAGCGGGGAATTTAAATAATTGTAGAGACATCACATTCTCTACTTCAGAAAAAGCATGTCCTACATCGAACAATGAGAAGGCCCCACAAGCTACAGGAAACTGAGGCCATATGGCCTTCTTCTTGTCTTTTAGTTCTTTGGTTAGGTCGCCTTCTGAGCAAGTCTGATAGGCAATTTCCCTAGCCAAAAGCTTGTCGGGGACATACAGAGGTAGGACATGTGGAGGTACAGTGCTCCCAAACACTCTAATATAAGTGAACCATTCTTCCCTGAACCATCTTGCGACGGGGATGATGTCTATTTGCGCTTCGGGTGAGCACCTCGGGGGTTCTTCGCCATACATCATCCTATATAGGGGTAAGATGAGCCCGTGGAAAATATGATAGAAGTGAGGGGCAAACTGTGAATCCCATAATACTTTGTGGTAAACATGAATAGGTGACGGGTCCTGGGTAGTCCATTTCCAACCCATAGTTGGAAATTTAGATGCATAGCAAATAGAATCCATAATGTAAGCAGACAGATAAAACGGAGGATAGACCCTTTGTGACAAGGATCTCTTAGAACGGTAATTCATGACAGCAGTGAATAAATTATCAGAAAATATTTTGGCCCAATCCATGAGATCGGCATTTGTGGCAGCGTCTATGAGTGGTAGCCATTCAGACGAAAATTTATTTATATCTGGCATCCCAAACAGCCTGCACAGCATGGCCGCAGCAAAACAATATGGAGAGGTGAGAGAGCCAGTGATGTACATACCATTTTTGTCCTTTTTTAGCGGCTCCTCTCTTTTGGTCCATTCTTTAGTGGTTTCTGCCAGGTTTGGGTTCTCTGCTGCACATTTCTTGACAAATTGCGTGTTGTAGGTCGTCTGAGGCTCCGGAAGATGATACATAAGCTTTAAGTCTTGTGCAGCAAATGATCCTATGAGCCCATGCCCTGGAGCCTTGAATTGTCTGCCTTGTAACTCTGCATTGTCAAGTATCCATTTGATCATATCTGTATACGGAAATATCTTGGGTCTAGCTGCTATTCTATGAAGAAATGAACAAGCCAGCTCTTCTAAGGATGCCTCGGAAGAGTTTGGTGATCTCGCGGCGCTATCGACTTTCATTACTTTGGGATTTTCCTCCTCCAACAGCCTATACATGCCTTCCCAGGTTGAAATTCTTGCGTCCCTGTTGCATGCAGTGTCTGTGTAGAAGGGCGCCATCTCCTTTGCCTTTTCCTTCGTCTTGGATCCTTGGGATTTATTCTTCTTTCCCATTTGCTCCTACGTTCGGCTTTTGAATCTTCTTATCTCCTAGTTCCTGCAGATTACGAGCGAGGTGGAAATGACTGATTGAGAAAGGTGATGGGAGAGTTTTAATTGCAACAGATATACTAAATATGCCACCTTACGTGAAACCATTCTTTAGCAAAGCACGCGTCTTTATCTCATTAAATAACTGACAACTAATCCACTTACTATCATTAAAAGCGCATGATTTGGGGTCAGATTATGGTAAGTGGCCTTTCTTTGAATGGCGTGCCCGAAGGATTCGCAATTAAATGATTCATGATTCACTTTATGCTACATCGAAGATCGTGCCATCGCAAGGCGCGCTTATCGCAAATCACCAGATCGCAGACTGTGTCATCGTGGCGATCGAAATATCGCAGGTCGCAACATCGTGGGTCATAGGAGTTTGATGTTTGTTAAGTATTGTCATTTCATTTCTGCGATGTGCCATCTTGCGATCGGCGTTATCGCAGATCGGCAGATTTTGAGGTTTTTCCTTATGAACATTACTTACTGCGGCGCGACGTTAGGCTTATCGCTGGGGGGCCTTGCGCATTAATGCAATTTCTTAAAGACCTTTACCTTATCGTAGACTTAGGTTAAAATATTTGAAAGACCGCTTTAAGCCTGCGATGGTATCTTTATTTTGAAGAAGGAAAATTTGATTTTTTCTCAAAATTAAACTAGGGGTCCCCTATTCATTTAGTATTTTGGACAAATACTTAAATGAAAAAGGGGGGGTTGTTGCTGGCCACAACAATTGGCAATTCACTTGGGAGAACCAGTTATCTCTGACTCTCTTTTGATGTTTTTCAATCTTCTAAAAATAATAATAATAAAAAATTCTCAGAAAACTTAAACTTTATTATAGAAAGATAAAAATATTATACTTCAAACTATCAATGATATTTCGTTTCAACTCCTTTCTATTTACTTGTATTCTTAGCTTGTTCTTGCATTTACACCATCCCTTACTTGGTCTTCGAATAAAAATTAAAATAAAGTCTTCTCTGTATAGCAGTCCTTTTCAAATATGCTTCTTTGTCGCAGGTAGAGCCTCTGCTGCCAGCAGGTGTCCATAGCATCGACAGGGTTACCTATTAACCAGTAATGATCCTTTATCCTGCGTAAGTGTTTACAACTATTCAGGGAAAACCCATTTTGACACTTTTTCTTTTTTATTCTCTAAAGAACAATGTCTTGGTTTGGTGGCCAAATTATGACACAGTCATTCACTAGATTTATACTTTTGCTAAACAAGCTGGCTCGTGATGAGACCCCCTGTCTCTTGATTGCAACAATCTTGAGTCGTTGCCCTGTTTTGGTGGACAGTTTTGGCAAAGTCAGCAAGTTATAATATCTGTGATGATGATAAGTCGGCTCGTGATGAGACCTCTTATTCTTTGAGATATAGTGTTTTCATTGGATTGCTTCCCTGAATGTTGCGATTTCCTTTGGCAGGGAGGAAGTCAATTTTCTTTCCTTAAGAAAGTTTTGGACGACAATAATAAAGCTTCTTTAGTAATTGTTGTTTCTACATGGATTCCTCATTTTGTCATTGATGCCTTTCATTGTACTAACGTAAAACAATTGCTTCGCTGAGATACTTTCTTCAGTTTTTTTTTTTGGAGTTGAAACTAATATCATATCTGGATTAAAGTTCTATTGATAATAAAGATAAATTTTCAAAGAAAAATATTTGTCATTCATAGAAGCAGAAGTTCAAAATCTTGATAGAGAAAAAAAAGGTGTCTTTCATAAACGTCGAATGTTGTTAACCAAAGAAAACTTTATTCATGGAAAAAAAACTTAACGAAATGAGAAGCAGACATTCCCTTGGGTTGTGTAGACAATAGGGATGATCTTCTTTTCTTATTTTGACTATCAACTACTCAAAAATAAACCTAACTACTTAACTAAACTACTCCTACTCCTACTCCTACTCTAATTATATACAAAAATTTGACTAGGTGAAATGATATTTCCAATGGAGCCACTTTCTCATTGTTACTCCTATACGTGTGCAGCTTTCCAACGTTGGTGTTAAGAACGGAATTTTCCTTGGAATGTTAACGTTGGATGCGGAATAAGAATGCATAACTTCAGTTGAAATTTTGTCCGAAATTTCTTTCTCGCAAAATCTTCCTTCCAACTGGATATCTATTGGATCATAAAAATAAGGATGAATTTATGTTATATCTTGATGATCTTGTAATGGAGGAAGTTCTGTACTTCCTTGACATAATTTAGCTTTCCACAATGGTAGCTCGTCTTTTGGATGCTCTTTGATAAGGTGTTGGTCATACCAGAATAATCTATCAAAAAACTGAAAATTTAAAACGCAATCTGATTTTGTACAAGATGAGTGCAAGTGGGAAAAATAATAAAAAAAGTTTTTTGTACAAATAAAGTTACAGCACAACTGGATAAGCTTGTAAAATTTTGTTGTTCACAAGAACTGGCCAGGTCATGTGAAACAGAAGATAAATTGTGATGATGAATAGGCATGGGGGTTTCTTCATGGTATGAATCATAGATCGGGAGATCGTCTTGGTCAGCAAAATCAGGCGAATGATCTTTGGCCTCAAAATGAGGATTGAATGATATGTTTTCTGAATTAGAATATCTCTCATTTTTTGGGCTTTGATGGGTTACTTGAGATAAATCAATAACATCATCGTTGGCAAAGTAACCATCATAACTAATTTTATAAGTTTCCCTAGATTTTTCCTTTTGTTCATATATCTTCGGACAAGGAGATTCAAATTTTCCTTGCTTGGAAAGAATCAAGGGATGTTCTATAACTACCTCTTTATTTTGAAAATCTAATGATGACTTTTTTGAATTATCCTCTGTGTTTTTTGAAACATCTTTACTGTTAAGAGGGGAAAGTTATCATCATTAAAAACATCAGGGTAAAGAGAGAAGTGTGATTCTGAAGCAACGCATTTAAGATTATCATCATGGAAAAATATTCATTCATCAGATTCAATATAGACATCGGGTTTCAGATCGTACCTTGTGTATTGATACTTCCTGAAAGAAAAGTAGTTTGTTGTTCTAACCTTGGCGTCTGCATTTGTTGACTTGCAACGAGATCATCTGATCTTGTATCAAAGTCATCTCCTCGTTCCAAGGTAGGCTTCCCTCCATCGTCCTCACTTTTGTCTTCTTGTATTAGAGTATGGATAACTCCTAGGCTTTGAGGGCTTTCTTCATTATGAGCGATTTGTATATTCAAATTGGAATTCTCGTTCATATTAAAAAGAAAAGAGACAAAACTCGAACTAATTTCTGCTTGATCAGATATAGGAGGTAGGGAATGTTCAGCATAATCTAAAGATTCTTCCTCTATGAGTTCGTTTCAAGATCGTATTTTAGACAATCAAAATGAAATCGCATATTAAAATCCCTAATAGATTCATCTTTTTTCCGAAGATGATCAATTTCATCGTATACCTGGTCATAGTCATAACAATCAAATTCAAGAATGAAAATCTTGGCGAATTGGTCCCAGCTGTGAATTGATGCAACTGGGAGGTTTCTGCACCATTTTCTAGCTTCTGCCGTGAGTGTAAGAGTAAAAATTCTTCATAAAACGCCTTCATCAATTCTTGGAATATCATAACTTGAAATTCTTTGAATAAATTGAAGAGCATGATTAAAAGCAAAAGAGTTATTCTTACCATTGAATTTTACCTGAGACAAGAGTCTTACCACTTCAGGTGGAGTGTTGGAAGAGGTAGGAACATGGATGCAACTCCAAATGGGAAGTTTGTGAGCAGCCATCCAGGTACAAATGATACGATTTGAAAATCATTCCAACAGACACTATATTCAGGCCCTCCTTCTAGCGCCAAATATGTTGAAGCCCCGAAAATCAGGTCGACAACAAGGGGGATACCCACCCGGTCCGGACCTTGGTTGGTAGCTCCTTATCCATTTGGTATAGTGGGTCTGACTGGGGATAATGGGACCAGTTTCCTGATCTTGGGTGTGTGTGTGTGTGTAGAGTTGAACTATGCTGATCTAAGAGTATTTTTAAAGCTAATCTAATTCAGATTCTTTAACTTTACTTTATGCTATTATAATCTAGTGAGAAACAACACATCAAATCTATCCTAACCCGGGATTGTATATCTTCCATTATGTGATCTAAAAATATTTCGAACAATAACTGGTAATAAAGATCATTCAACTATTATAAGAATAGAAATCATTAAGGATAAACCACTTTGCATAAGAATTTAGGCAAAACAGTTGTGAACAGCGTATCGCATAATAAGCCATTCATATGTCAAACATAAAACATATGACTCCACTGTACAAAAGTGCCAAATGATAACCCATACATTCATGCAGTAACATATAAACAACTGAAACTGTAGATCACTTGAAGAATATGAGCAGGAATTGCCAAGAGAAAAAAGTACCATTTATGACTAGTTCTACCCATAAGCTTCAAGCAAAAATGATCTATCTTTACTTGTTCTAAAATCTACCAAGAGTACAAAAGTGCAACATCAGTAGCAGATATCAAAATGCAAGTAAAAATAAATCTCGATCCATCCATTCATCAAAACCTCCTCTGAGGGTGCAGAAGTACATGTTCTGAGGATAAGTTTTTGACAAATCTTTGGACCCTTCTCTAAATGCATGAGAAGGGTTAAAATATTGCTTCCTAAATCTAATAATAGTGTTTTTACAAAATTGTAGGATACGGTTCTCAAATGACCGTCCTTTTTCTAATCTAAACAAAAAAAAACAGCAAACTACTAAAAATAAGCTACTTCTGAATTTGATCTTTGAAACTGCAAGTGTTCAGCATGGATTTGAGAAGAGTCGGTTGGCCGACCTCTGCACTGAGCTGGGCTTTGAAAACGGAATCTATGAGAGCTGACACTACTTTCTCTGCTAATTTTATGATGCATCTCAGAGTCATCCATTGACTGTGTGGCTTGACTAAGTATGCCCAATAGAACTCCCAATTCAGTTTGTTCAAAGCCTGGATCGCTTTTCCCTTTTCCTGCGCCTTCTCTTTCCATTCTGCCTCTATTCGTGACTTGTTTGGTAGGTATCCCGGGGTGGTTTCTGTGATCAAGTTGGCTCTGTGTAAATTTTCATTTACACAATCTATAAGAACACTTGTCTGTGTCGCCGCTGCCTCTGCCGCCTGTTCTGCCTGCCTGATTTGATCGTCCCATTTGTTAAAGAGCAATTCTTTATGGCTTTCATTTATTCTGGGTGCATTTTCTCTCTTCCCTTCCTCTCCATCCTGCCAAGCTATATACTCTGTCACTCGTCTGTCAACCTGGTCGTAGTCACTTCGCAGGTCTGTCACTTGATTGGTGAGTTTGTCGCTCAGCTTGCAATAGTGACTCCACTGCGATATTTTTCGTCCCAACTCTTCTTGTTGATGCAGAAGTTGCACATTTAAGCTAGTAGACTCTGAAACGAATTCGGAAAGTTTGGGCTCGTCCTTGTGTATTTCTTGTAAAGCTTGTAACTGCTTTCCTTTTTCATCCAGGTTTTTCTGATAATTTATCTGCATTTGTTGAAAATCTTCTTGTAGTTTCTCGAGTTGTTTGGATGCTTCATTGCTGGCATTGGCCTATTGTAGTTGTTGTTGCAGTAGCTGTATATGGTTTTCTTGCTCCCTCAACAGTTGCTGAACTTCGGACGCCTTGTCGATAGTCGCAGAAGCGTATGCTCCTGCGATTTGAGACAACTTCGTGAGATTTTTTGTCGGGTTGCTGTTAGGGTCTTTCCATAAGGCGTCTAAATGCTCGGCGTCCTGTGACAGCGTATTCTCCAGCTTTCTCTTCTTTCTTTGTCTCCTCACCACTGCTTTATGTTGGGGACTATAGAACACGTCCAGTGGGGGAATTTCCTCTACACTAAGTAGGAGCTCAGAAGGCGGAGCGATATGACTGTGTTCTGCTTCTGAGACACTACCGACCATGGTTGAAACCATTTCATGTGTTACCTGCGCATCGCTCACAGGCGTTCTTGGGACTTGTCCTTCAAGGCTGATTAGCTCGTTGAAGTTTTCCCACTCTTTATCGAGCTATGTCGTGACGAGTGACGATTTAATGACTGGAGGAGGGACATCTCTCGGTGGGGAGGCGATAACTTGCGATTGCGACATCGCACTTGACTGAGCTATGTCCTTGGCTATTTCTTCACCTTTTCCTTGGTCGCTTGCAGAATTTTTAGAACGTTTAGGTGTTCCTTGGGCAGCGTAAGATTTGGATTTGGAAGTAGTGGAGTTTCCGCTGAGGCTGACACTTGGAGTAGGCTCTCTGGCGAGCGGTCGCAACTTTTCTGGAGGAACACTGGCTAGCCTTCTTTCTCTGAATAACAAAAATCTTTCGAGGTCATCTGGGGATAACCTCGACTTAGCGTCTCGCAAAAATTCCTGGAATGAACTTTTATTTTGAAACAAGTCATCAAATAAATCTTTCTTTCCAATACTTTTATTCTGACACTTATAGTGAAATCATGGGAAACATTATTTAGGTCAAAAGGTCGAGTGGGGAATTTAAATAATTGTAGGGACGTCACATTCCCTACTTCGAAAAAAGCATGTCCTACATCAAATAATGAGAAGGCCCCACAAGCTACAGGAAACTGAGGCCATATGGCCTTCTTCTTGTCTTTTAATTCTTTGGTTAGGCCGCCTTCTGAGCAAGTCTGATAGGCAATTTCCCTACCCAAAAGCTTGTTGGGGACATACAGAGGTAGGACATGTGGAGGTACAGTGCTCCCAAAAACTCTGATATAAGTGAACCATTCTTTCCCGAACCATCTTGCGACGGGGATGATGTCTATTTGTGCTTTGGGTGAGCACCTCGGGGGTTCTTCACCATACATCATCCTATATAGGGGTAAAATGAGCCCGTGGCAAATCTGATAGAAGTGAGGGGAAAACTGTGAATCCCATAATACTTTGTGGTAAACATGAATAGGTGACGGGTGCTGGGTAGTCCATTTCCAACCCATAGTTGGAAATTTATATACATAGCAAATAGAATCCATAATGTAAGCAGACAGATAAAACGGAGGATAGACCCTTTGTGACAAGGATCTCTTAGAATGGTAATTCATGACAGCAGTGAATAAATTATCAGAAAATATTTTGGCCCAATCCACGAGATCGGCATTTGTGGCAGCGTCTATGAGTGGTAGCCATTCAGATGAAAATTTATTTATGTCTGTCATCCCAAACAGCCTGCACAGCATGGCTGCAGCAAAACAATATGGAGAGGTGAGAGAACCAGTGTTGTACATACCATTTTTGTCCTTTTTTAGCGGCTCCTCTCTTCTGGTCCATTCTTTAGTGGTTTCTGCCAGGTTTGGGTTCTCTGCTGCAAATTTCTTGACAAATTGCGTATTGTAGGTCGTCTGAGGCTCCGGAAGACGATACATAAGCTTTAAGTCTTGCGCGGCGAATGATCCTATGAGCCCATGCCCTGGAGCCTTGAATTGTCTGCCTTGTAACTCTGCATTGTCAAGTATCCATTTGATCATATCTGTATACGGCAATATCTTGGGTCTAGCTACTATTCTATGAAGAAATGAACAAGCCAGCTCTTCTAAGGATGCCTCGGAAGAGTTTGGTGATCCCGCGGCGCTATCGACCTTCATTACTCTGGGATTTTCCTCCTCCAGCAGCCTATACATGCCTTCCCAGGTTGAAATTCCTGCGTCTCTATTGCGTGCAGTGTATGTGTACAAGGGCGCCATCTCCTTTGCCTTTTCCTTCGCCTCGAAGCCTTGGGCTTTATTCTTCTTTCCCATTTGCTCCTGCATTCGGCTTTTTGAATCTTCTTATCTCCTAGTTCCTGCAAATTACGAGCGAGGTGGAAATGAATGATTGAGAAAGGAGATGGGAGAGTTTTAAATGCAACCAATATACTAAATATGCCACCTTACGTGAAACAATCCTTTAGCAAAGCACGCGCCTTTATTTCATTAAATAACTGACAACTAATCCACTTACTATCATTAAAAGCGCATGATTTGGAGTCAAATTATGGTAAGTGGTCTATCTTTGAATGGCGTGCCCGAAGGATTTGTGATTAAATGATTCATGATTCGCTTTATGCTACATCGAAGATCGTGCCATCGCAAGGCGCGCTTATCACAAATCGCCAGATCGCAGATTGTGTCATCGCGGTGATCGCAATATCGCAGGTCGCAACATCGCGGGTCGCAGGAGTTTGATGTTTGTTAAGTATTTCCATTTCATTTCTGCGATGTGCGATCTTGCGATCGGCGTTATCGCAGATCGGTAGATTTTGAGGTTTTTCCTTATGAACATTACTTACTGCGACGCGACGTTAGTGCATTTTTCATCTAATATAATGCACTGCATAATCCCCCATACTTAAATTCAAAAAGAGTCAAGGGATCTCTACTTGAATGGTTCATGAGGCACAAAAAAGTGCTAAGTGAACTATTCAAAAATCATGAGAAATTAGTCAGTTACGACTACCTCTCATGGAAATGGTCATACGTTTGAATGACTTACTTAACGCAGTTGAATCCCAAAAATTCTAATATAATGCACTGCATAATCCCCCATACTTAAATTCAAAAAGAGTCAAGGGATCTCTACTTGAATGGTTCATGAGGCACAAAAAAGTGCTAAGTGAACTATTCAAAAATCATGAGAAATTAGTCAGTTACGACTACCTCTCATGGAAATGGTCATACGTTTGAATGACTTACTTAACGCAGTTGAATCCCAAAATGATATCTAATATAATGCACTGCGTAATCCCCCATACTTAAATTCAAAAAGAGTCAAGGGATCTCTAACTTGAATGGTTCATGAGGCACAATACTTGCTAAGGTTTTGCAAATGGGGTAGCAAGCTAAGTGGGCTTGATTGTGGAAAAACTCCACAGTTAAGCGCGCTTGAGCCAGAGGAGTTCTGGGATGGGTGACCTCCTGGGAAGTCCTGGTTACCGGGTGCAACCCCCGGAAGTGATGATTGATGCTATGTGATTCGTTCTCCACATTTCACTAGTTTCAATCCCACTTCTTCACCCCTGTGAGCATCACCCGATGCAATGAGTGCTAAGTGAACTATTCAAAAATCATGAGAAATTATTCAGTTACGACTACCTCTCATGAAAATGGTCATACGTGAATGACTTACCTAACGCAGTTGAATCCCAAAATGATATCTAATATAATGCACTGCGTAAATCCCCATACGTAAATCCCCATACTTAAAATGATTAGAAACTCTTCAATTTAAAATTCTTGGCTCAATTCACAAGCCAACGCCCACACAGGTCATAGGGGAGGAGCCCAAAGGGGCTATTACTTTTGCAATATGCAATGATGTGTGAGACGAGACCATATCAATAAAAAATATTAAAAACTGATTATGTGTACAATGTGGGACCTACCTCATGAAAGCATTTGTTTACAAGGGGTTGAACAAAATAGAAAATCTACCCAATATTATCTTTCGATTTCTTGGGCATGCATTTGAAATTTTGACTCAAATTAATACGCCAAGTTTATCCATGAAAATGCAGTTACATGGAATGAAATTATTGGTGGCATATGCTCCTCAAGAACAACCAAATTCACTTTGAATTGATATTAAAACTCGAAGAGAAGCTTTGAGTCCAAAACAATGACTTGGAAAAGGATTTGGGTGAAATACATTCAATGAAATGATGATTGAACTGCGAAAGTAGCTCAGGCAATGAAATTTGCTATACAAAATATTCTATAATATTTGTCAATTTCGTCAGCTAATAAGGAAAGGAATTGGAATCTCAGCATAAGGAGAAGCTCCACAAAATTTCTCAAGTCCACGTGGGCTCATTTCATATCGATGTCTTCTGCGAGCGATAAAAGCTTGATATATGTTTATGGAAATGACTTCAATGATCAGTAGAGTGTGATAACTATGGGGAAATCAAAATGGGTCTTTGAACCCATGTCAAATTTCTCTGGAAATCACTCAAATGATGGGAGTAGAGGTTATACCACGCATGGATTTCTTAACATAGAGTTTCATTGTGACATAACTCCTCACACAGGTTTCAATTTGAAGTAATTTTTTATCCAAATTCTCAGATTACATGTTTTAAAAGTCGCCCATATGATTCATTTTCATTCCTCTTCACTGATATACTGTAATTTTGTCATTGCTGTCTAAAATTTGGGTCCACAAAGTTTCAAATCTTAGTTTTTCGAAGGCATCGGTGCTCCTTCATTGCTTTGAAATATTTTGATCGGGATTTGACTTCGAAACCCAACCATGAATCTCAAACCAACAAATGAGCTTATTTAAAATAGAGAAGTTCAATAGTCTACTAAATGTCAGAGCCATGGGAATATGTTATCACCACACAGGCCAAACTTGTCGACGATCAAGTTAGTGTGTGAAATCTTAAAAATGGAAATCCACACAGTACTGGTTTGACATGCCATCTAAAGAGCAGAATATTAAGATATCAAATCATTTCAAAATCATGAGGTGTCATCGTAAGTTTAGTTTGTATATGGCTGGATTTTCACATCAACAAATAGTTAATATTATATAGGCCTTGACACATGTCGAAGTGTGTTCAAAGGAACATATATTGGACTGTTATCATTTCTAGAGGGAAACTATAATGAAGTTCTTCCTATAGGCTATAGGCTTGTTCAAAGCTTAATAGAAAAATATGGTCGATAAGCATTCTAAGAAAGGAGATGGCTAACAAAATCAGTGAGGAAAATTGATACAATGAAGCATTGATAAAGTCAAAGAATAGAATATTATTTATACTTATTGAAAGTGGAAAAATAGTCAATGGTTCATAACATTCACACCCGAATCGAATGATATTTGATGGCACAAAGCTCAACGAAAGTCAATGATTTATGCGAGATCGAGGGGCAAATTTTCCAAACCGTTATACGAGATTTACGATTGTGGAAAAAAGTATCTCCCCTAGGTCAGTGGCTAACCTAGAACAACAAAGAGACAAGGAACTTAATGCTTTTCCTTAAAGTAAATAGATGATGGAGTGATGCCTACCTGGAATCCTTCGCACAATTTTCTCCTTTAGCTTGGAAGCTCCAATTCCAGTTCTAATTGCCAAAATTAGAACGTACACAGTAAGATAACACAAGACAAGAAACTACGATATCTATTTTGTATCATCTAAATACTTCATTTATTAGATCAACATGGTATTTAAATATATGAAATAACAACATCACATATAGGAAAACAATGAATTCTTTGCATTAATATAAATGGAAGGAGATTACAACCATAAGTAGCAGTTGATCTTGCAGAAGAGCTCCTCCAAGTTGTTTACTTGTCCTTTCCTTGTCACAATATGCACCTCCAATCACCCTAAATGCATGAGATAATAACCACTCACTACAATAACATAAGGGAAGAATCAATCTCCAAAAGCCAACCGCTAACCACATAGAAAGCTGCGAATATATAGAGAATATCCAATTACCAATATAGGGTAAGAGATCCACCTTTGATGGAGGGATAAGATCAAAGGATAAGTGGTGAAAACTCCAAAGTAGGGTAGGATAGGATTCGAATGTTTTATCCAAGGTAAGAAGTTGTAACAACTTCTGGAAACTCCAAGAAAGGGAAGCTTCTAGAATCCCAATCATTCTCCCAGATTTATATTACCAATGCAGGTGAAAAAGGGAGCAATCTGTTGGTGACCAACATAGGCCATAGTGGAGTAGTTCACTGATTAATGCATACTAATAGGCTTCATGGAGAGTTGGTCCTAAAACTAGCTCAGATGAAGCAATTTAGGGATAAAATTTTGGGAAATGAAAGGTACATGCTTAGGGTTTTGTGAAAGATGGTGAAAAGGGGGAATAGGATGTTGATTGATCCCATTTGGAGGCTCACTAGTCGGAAGTGAAAAAATGGCTTATCACAGAATTTCCCCTAAAGTGCAAAGTTAGAGATGATAACAGGTGATTGAAGTGCTTTACATTGTGACAAGTTGGGATCAAGGACAACCGACGTGCTTCATCTGTTACAATACATTTACAACATGACATATTTGTTTGTTGAGGGAGGCATGCCCATACTCAACCCATAAGATAACACAACATGTACAATGATCAAAATACACATCCACAAATGCAACTGGTGGACCCATGATTGGATGACTTTCTATATGATCACGACCATCATACATTGTGATCTTTGTATATCTCCTAAAATCGTAGCCCAGATGGATGAAATTAGATACAGGGTCTTCTATCTCGTTCACACAACCAACTAATGTATGAGTCTAACCATGTGAATCAATGCGCTAGAGTTGAACATGGTAGACACCATCTGATTACTGGCCAATGATGTAAGTCGTTAACAGACACAAGAGAAAACTGGGATGATGTTTATGGCTCTCAAGGTACTATAGTTCAATCTGTATGGTGTGAATGAATGAGATGATTTCAAACACCACACAAAACCTTTTGGTCGAAGGCCATTGATGTAAACCTGTCACCAAGAGTGAGGAAATTTTCCATTGATATATGCAAGCACCAATGTACCAAAGGTGTGTTTCTAACTCAACTTCTTGGATGATGTGCTAATGTTGACAAGAAGTGACCCATTGCAGGAGGGCCTTGATGTATCCCCCATCAACGATATGAAATAGGTATCATGATTGAGACAGAATGATCAAAATGATGCTGATATGGAGCTGGATCAGGAATGACAGACATGAAATGAAGGCTTAAGTGTATTGTAGAAGAGATCAACTAAATGACTTCTCTTGAACACACGAGCGACACTAAATGGAGTTGGAAGTATTGACCCAAAACCGAAATGGAGGCTCTGAAAATTGTATGATAACCAAAAGGCAAGAAGATTACCCAACCCAATAGCCACAAAGATGAAGTGGAAGAGTATCATGTTCAATAGTGACTTGCTACCATTAGCAAAATGGAATCCCTTGTTTTCCCAATTTCCCCAACCATATTGGACAATACCTCTATATTTTTTAACAAGCTTGAGGATATAACATATGCTTGATCTATAAGTTCATCCTTCAGATGAATCCCTCCGATTATATTTAACAAACCTTGAGAAGGAGTGGTTTGGCCTTGTCATGTTCAACAAGTCCATATTTGTTTGATGTTTTAATGAGTCTAGTGAAGGTAAAACTATACATCTTTTTCATGTTTAGAGAGTTTGAAAAAGTGGTGAAAAAGAAAACTCTAGATGTCCCTTTTCGTAGGTAGTCCCTTAGGTCATAAAAGGTAGAAAACAATACCCAAGAAAATCGCTTAGCCATGTTCGACTAAGATATTTCTATTTCGTAGCTATTTTATCTCAGTCCCGAAAAGGGTTAAACTTGTATTGAGTATACATCTTTTAATTTACTTTTATGAGTTTGAAAAGACAAGTTCTCGACAATCTTTTGATATTTTGGGAGTTTGAAAAGAGTTGAAATATGACTACAGGGGGTTTCCTTTTTCGTAGGTTTAAAGATCCCAAAAAAGAGATAAAAGTGTACTTCATGGTCAAAGTAATGAAAACCTACAAACAGTTGTCATCCTGCTCAAAACACCACTACAAGGATTAAACGTACCTGTTTCATAGTAAAAATGAAGCATATCTAGGTCAAAATGCTAAAAATGAATAAAATAATGAGAAAATGACCATAAATATTCAAAATGACTTCTCATTTTTACCATTTCACATTTTACCTTCAACAATGAGTATTTGGAGCCCTTTTTCCCTCGATTTTCTGCAGTTGATTGTGGTCAATCCAAGGAACCATTTCAAGTGTCTTCACTTCCAGGTAAGAACTGAAACCTTTCTCTATATTTCTATGGTCCATTTTTGTGTTTTCATGCAAAAATTTTAAGGTTTTGAGGACCCTGGGGTTCATAACAAAAAATCCTTGGGACCAACACACCCCCTTATGTCGAAAACTGCATTGCACCTAGGCAAAGAAACACTGCAGGTAGAGGTGCAACACTCTGGTAAACATTGTTGGGGTGCATTGGGCTCATTTCTCTAAGTTTTCTTTCAGTTTTTCCTCAAATTTTGTCAAGTTTTTTAATGGAAAAGAGCATAATGGATTCCTTGTTGATGTTTTAGGTACCCATTAACACAAAATGGTATTCATTTGGAGAGAAAGAGAACATGACGAATAAGACTTGAATGCATCAAACAACCCTGGTACCATCAAGGCACAAAAAAACTATATGTTATTGAAATTAATATGGCTTCCTTGTATGAGGCAACAGATGGAGTTGTTGAAATACCTTGTCCGGTCATGGGATATTCATGCATAGGCGTTCAGGTTTGGGGAGAATCTACTCGAATACAAGTAGAGGATATTTACTTTCTGACATGATTTTCAAAGAAAGGTGCCCCAACCTCTCTTCTAGGTGGAGAAGTGGCAGTGAGATGGTGAAAGGCTATGTCACTACTTATTGCAGACCTCGAACCCTTCCTACTAGGGATGGGAAGATTAGCATAAAGGATGTGACCCAATTACCTTTGAGAACAATATTGTTCATTATCATAAGATTGAAAGGCAGATCAACACTACATGTACCAAGCAAATCATACATGCAGTATGGGATAGAGTGTCTAGAGCCAACCATATTCAATTGCAGTGAGGGTGTCTTGGTCAATTTGAAGGAACATCTTACTAAAGCAAAGGAGGAGAAGTTGAAGAACTTTAGCTATGGTGCGATCTTATTCTCTTTTTCTCTAGAGTGAGTACCATTACTGCAACCTCAACAGACTGTACTTGATCCCATCGATCTGAGGACCCCATGGATGAGAAGGTGGATAGACCATATGAGCTGACATGCAAGACCATCAATGATCAACTTTTCACCAAACTTCTTTGGGTGGCTGCACAGATAGTTCATCATTATTGATGATTATCCTTACGCGGGGATAGATTCATGTGATGATCCCGAGATCGAGATTCCTGATGGTGAACAATGGGATGCTTGAGATAAATAACTTCTAACATTAAGTTTTTGAAATTTTTACGATTTTTTTTTGTGTTTTTTGATGTTTCCGAGACTAAACTATTTGATTTTTTCATCCAGATATGGGACCAATTCGATCAGTAGGTTCTACATTTCTCTGTCGCACAGAGAACAACCATAGGAGGAGGCAGTGGGACCAGTACAGGTCGTTGTGGTAGGATTGGATGCGCTACGGGATCTTGAGGTAGTTGAGATCCTATTAGAGGTGGAGTGCCACATGGAAGGACTGACACATGGGATTGATGAGACTGTGGTCGATCAAATTCCATTGTGACTTCAATGACACACACCTGGAGTTCCTAGTCATATTGGTTTATTACAATGCAAGATAGCTTGTGTAATGTAATTTTATCATGAGCACCACTAATTTGTCTACTTAGATGTTTTGCATGTATTTTTTATATGGGTGATGTAGCCATATGTGTCTTGGGGCACACATTTTGTAAAAGTTAAACTTTATATATATATATATATATATATATATATATATATATATATATATATATATATATAATATATATATATATATATATATATATATATATATACAATGTTTCCTAGTTCATATTCTGCTTTCAATATGATGTGATGTGAACTGAAAGTTATTTACATTCATTGCAAATGTTGATCTAAAACAAAATTAGCTAAGGAATCTACTAATGTTTTCATATTTCTAAAAATATGTTCATATCGTATGAAATCGAAATGTCTTTCTAGAAGACACTCTCAAAACCATGCGAAGGATAGTGGGATTTCTCACTGAATAGATATTAGCGAGTTGTAGCACTACGAGCTATGAGTCAAGCCTTATGACTATAAGGCGAATACCATGTGAAATAACATAAAATAGTAGCTCAACCACTACACTATACTCAACGATGTTGTTAGTAGACCGACTAATGAAAATTCCTTGCATACTCACTAGCTCGCATTTAGAGAAAAGATAGCCCACGCTGCAGAGGATAGGTTTCGAGTACTACGGCTAGCACAATTGACATAACCAATATACTGTTAGAGAGAGGTTGACATATGCAATCCTAAAGTAAACAAAATCAACAGAAACCATGGGAAAATCTAGAAATCACACTCAACACACCTATAGATAGTATGTAGACAGTGTACTATGCATGGTATCAAGCATAGTATTTTTTGAGGTACAACCCATTTCTAAGTTGCGCCAGTGGAACTCCATTGAGGTCTACTAACGCATAAGCCCCTTTTTCAAGAACACAGTTGACAATGTATGGGCCCAGCCACATAGGTTGGAACTTTCCTCAACCTAACTTGTTGGCCTCCTGGTCATATAAGAGAAACATATCTCCTTCTGAGAGGACTCTAGGCTTGACACTTTTGTCATATTGCACTTTGATGCATCTTTTATGGGCTTCATTGGCTAACGTGGCATCGCGTCAGGTTTCATCCAAACGAGTCAGATGTAAAACATGCTCCTCCTATGCAGAAGTAGCAGGAAGAAGTTCAATAGCTATTTTCAACGATGGAATTTCAAATTCGATAGTGAGGATCGCTTCTAGACCATACACCAACTGGAAGGGTGTGAATATGGTAACAATCCTAACTAAGGTTCAGTATTCCCAAAAGGCAGCAAAGAGAATAAAGTTCTACTCTGATTTGTGGACCCCTATCATACATTGAAGCATAGTCTTAAGAACTTTGTTAATCACCTCAACTTTTTTGTTAGCCTGAGGATAATAGGGAGTGGAATTTTCATGTGAAAGTCCCAATTTGGTGGCTAATTCGGTCATCATATGATTTCAAAAGTGCTTCCCATGATTCGTAACTATTTCTTGCAGAACACCAATCCTAGCATTCACGTGGTTGAAGAAAAAGTATGCAGTCGTTTCATCGGTATTATTGAATGTAGGCATTGCTTTGGCCAACTTGATAAAGTAGTCAATATCGACAATAATATAGCCATTCCACCCAACCGAATGAGGGTTACATGTCATAAATTCGATATCCCATTTTCCAAAGGGATCAATGGAGAAAACGAGATGCAACAGAGTAGGCAGAGCGTGAAATTTTCAATCATAGATCTATCACGCATCACATTTCTGGACCACGAGGATACAATCGTGGAAAAAGGTGAGCCAAAAGTGACTGGCATGTAAGATCTTTTGCGCAGTAGCGTAACTAGATAAATATATGTTGTATGCCCCTGAGTGGCATTCATGTAAGACTTTCTCAGCCTCCCTTAGAGTGAGGCACCTACATAAAGTCATATCGATACCACGACGTTAAAGGGTGTCGTCGATAATCATGTAATTTCGTGGTTGGTACTGGATACATCATTGCTCTGAGTGAGAGGTATGAGTTTGGAAAGTTTGAGTCTGGAGATAGATAAGAAAATCTCCATATCATGGGTCAGATGATGAGATCAGAAGCATTGAATCATCTGGGATGGAATCTTCAGATGTAGATTCACCATCAAGGGAAGGGAGATCGCACATTAGCTCAGAAAAAACTAAGGATTTATTCAACTTGGATTTGATGAGTTCTAGGTCAAACTCTTGGAGAATAACGATCCATTTAGAGTATTTTCTCCCTAGTAATTGACATGGAAGTATGTATTTCCTAGGGTTGCAGTCTGAAACGATCGTAGTTTTGCAAAGCAAGATGTAATGGAGAAATCGTTGGATGACTTGAACGAATGCCAAAGCTAACTTTTCCACATGAGTATACGGATCTCGGTATCGTTGAGGTTTCAATTTAGATAATAAATGGGATGTTCAGAACCAACACCATAGATATAGTAGATATGGCAGCAACAAGGTACATGAAATAGTCACGTTGATAGTCAGGGGGATATAAGAGAGATGCCAAAACTAGTACATATTTCAAGGCATCAAACGCTTTATGTGTAGTGCCATCCTAATTGAACGAAATCTCGTTTTTTAGTAAGAGAGTAAATCCTTTGGTCAGTTCAGCATAGTTAGGGATGAACCTGCTTAGGAAGTTGGATTTCCCTTGGAGTCTTTGTAACTGAACAATGGAGGAAGGCGCAGGAAAGTCAATGATTTCCTGGAATTTTAAAGGATCAATACAATTTCCTTATTTCGAAATGGAAAAACCAAGGAGTCGACTAGAATTGACACAAAACACACATTTTTGAGGGTTAAGTCGAATGTTATAATGTCTACAACGGAGAAAAATGGCTCGTAAATGGATGGGGTGATCAGACTGATGCTTGGAGTGAGCCGATAGATCGTGTAGATAGGGTTGCATGATATGCTTGATTCCATGGAAATTATATTCCATCTCATGTTGAAACGTGCCCCCTACATTTTTTAAACTGAAGGGAGATTTCTATAAGAAAAAGTACCCGAGGGATAAATAAATGTGGTTTTAGGTTGGTCTGTCGGGAGAATGTTGATTTGATTATAGCCCAAGAATCCATCCATAAATGAATAAATCTCACAGCCAGCGCAATCATCAACAATATTGTCAGTAAACAGGGTCAGGTAGTTGTCCTTCGGACAAGCTCCATTTATGTCCCGATAATCAACACATACTTGGATCATGCCCTATTTCTTCATGATGGGGACAACATTTGATACCCACTCAATTAAAGGAATGGGTTATATGAAACCAACTCGAAGAATCTTTTCGATTTCAGCTTTTACCCTAGCAGACTTCTTGGGATGGACTGGATGGAGGCACTATTGGATGGCTTTGGCATCCAGATACGTCTTGATTTCATGCACTACTATGTTTGGGTCGATATCTGGCATTTATTCATATGTCCAGGAAAAGACATCTCTAAACTCATGAAAAAGGGATCGATAAAACTTGATTTTAGATGAAGAACAAGATGCTCCAATGTATAAATTTTCGACTATTCCTGGTTTCATCGAAATATCGATAGGAATGTTTTCTTTGATATTGAAAAGGTTCTTTTCAAATTCGATCTCATGAATGGAAATGTAATTCATAAAGGGTTCGAAAAAATCAAGTAGTTACTCACCACTCAGATTATCTTCAATGGTATCTGGGAAGGAGGAACGCTGATGATGTTCGTTCCATGGCGCAACGTCTGACATCATGATTTCCATGATGCTTTCTTCGGTAGAGAATGTATGTGAGAAAGGATCAAAGGGCATGCCATTATCCAGTGATTTATCTACCCAATTGATCGAAGAAAAATTATGGGCCACACAAGCCAAGTAGATGGCTTCATAATCTTGCTCAACGGGGCTAAACGACATTTGGTCACCAAAACTTTTGATTTCATTTTCATCATGTACAATCCATAGATCAGCGAGAATCATAAAGGATGATATCATCTTGATATAATAAATAGAAGGGGAGGAGTTGGGAATGGGAGGGGGAGGGAGAGAAAAGGTTCCCATAAGTGATGAATCCTTCAACAAACCAACTTCAACATGCTAGTAGGAATGTTGGGCTTCCCCTACAAGAGGGACACTTCAAGTAACATTGGAATCAGAGGCGAAAAAGGTGAGTTGATCTATGGCAATGATCCCGCCTTTATGAGGATAGGAAATAATTTGGAAGTAATTTGAAACGATGGCAGACATAACATAAACCCATGTATATTCCATTAGAATATTATAATCCAGAGGTCAGTCGATAACTTCTAATTCAATGGAGATGGCTTTTCCCCTTAGTTCCATTTAGAGTGAATTCAGAATCCCACAAGGTTTGTATGTCCTTCCATTGACTCAGGTGGGGTGAACCAATCACCTTCCAACAAGACAAGGACATGATTCAGATCGAATCTCCCTCTTCCAAAATAGAACGATGAATATTATTACCATGGAAAAGGACCTAAATCATAAAATTTAATTGAGACGGGAGTCGAGGGGTATAGTTTTCATGAGATAAAACCACTAGGTTGGAATCCGATGGATCCACACATCTGATCGCTGATAACAATGCCTTATTTTTGGCAGAGGAGTTTTGCAACAACTCAAGAGGCAAAATAGCCGAAGGATGCTGAGCCCAGTCTTCAAATACTTTGTAATTTTGAGAAGCTCTTGAATGAGGGTTTAAAGTAGACTTATGGATAACACCCTTCGGAGGCTTGATAGTCAATTTCGTGGGAACAAGAGGTGGAATAGGATCAGATGAAGGTGGTTTCTAACTATCAATTTGACTAGTAGCCTAACCATTTGGTGGATTCACATTACCATAGTCCTTATTCCGAGTAGCTTCCATGACATCAGATTTCAGCTTTGAGGAGGAAAGCTTCAAAATTGTGTTAGAAGAAGAGGCATCTCGGGCAACCATATGAGTCTCCTGATTAGGAAACGGGTCAGTCATCATAACAGGAGAAGTGGATGATTTAAGAAACTGATTCAATTCAATGCAGTGTGAACAATCACATGTAAAGTGATCCTCATTACAAATCAAGTATGGGTATCGAGGCTTTCGTTTCTCATTGGAAGATGAATTTGTTTGTTTATCCCATGGTGAGGAATATTTCTTTTTCTTACCTTTACCTTTATTCTTGCTTCCAGGTTGTTTTTGAGACTTGCCTTTATCATATGAGATGACATTTACCTCGGAAGCAGAAGCCGCGGGAGGATGGGATGGAGGGTTTTATGTAGGATTGTAAGAGAAATACCAGATGGTTTACTCGCATGAATTGGTAGAACCTATAATTCCATCGACATCATGAGATTCTTTATCACATGGAGGAATAATATTCAAGGGTCTATGAGCATTTGGTATTTTATCATAGAGCATGCCTAATTGGGTATAAACCAGATCTAAATATTGAGCACGAGTAACATAGGCCACAGTGGAGCAACCTATAGGTGAATGCACACCTTTTTACCTGTGTTGGTTCTAGAAATATGGGAGAATGATCGGTATTCCGTAAGCTTCCCCTTCTAGGAGTTTCCATAATTTGTTTCAACTACTTACCTTGGATAAAACATTCAGATCCTATCCTTCCTACTTTGGAGTTTTCATCGCTTATCTTTTGATCATGTCCCTCCATCAAAGGTGGATCTCTTATCCTATATTGGTAATTGGATAAGAACTCCCAAGTTACCATAATTCTCTATATATTCCTAGTCTTCTATGTGGTTGGGGGTTGGCTTTTGGAGAGTTATTTTTCCCTTATGTTGTTGTAGCGAGTGGTCATCATCACATGCATTTAGGGTGATTGGAGGTGCATATTGTTACAAGGAAAGGACAAGTCAAAAACTTGGAGGAGCTCTTCTACAAGATCAACTGCTACTTATGGTTGTAATCAACTTCCATTTATAGTAATTCAAATAATTCATTGTTTTCCTATATGCGACGTTGTTATTTCACTTATTTCAATACCATGTTTATCTATTGAATTAATCGCTTAGGTGATACTGCATGATCTCGTAGTTTCTTGGCTTGTGTTATCTTATTGTGCAAGTTCTAATTTTGGCATTTAGAGCTAGAAATGGAGCTTCCAAGCTAAGGAAGGAGTGAAGTGTGTGAAGGATTCTAGGTAGGCCTCACTATGTCAACTTTTTACTTTAAGAAAAAGCGTTGTGTTCCTTGTCTCTACGTTGTTCTAGGTTAACTACCGACTTGGGGGAGATACTTTTGTCTGCAATCGTAAATCTTGTATAACACAAGCCACCATCATTGGGAGTTACGTCCACAATTCAATCTGACATCACCCTCCTCGTTCCCGCAAACTACCAAGACATGCTCCTGCAAGAAGTTAATGATTTCCAAAAACCGTGTGTGGATTTAAATGGGACCCGCACCCACTTTGTTTAATTTCAGGATCCAAATATTTATAATTTTTTTCTGTATATGTTATATATTGGACATGGGGCTGAAAATCTAAAAATGACTAGGGATTTTATTTATTTTATAGAAGAAAAAAAATATTATATATATAGCATTTAATGTTTTATTTTTTTTGTAAATATTTTAAAAAAGGAAGAAACAATTTTCATAACTGTGTCTAAAACCAGTTTTTTTAAACTGATTACGACAGTTAAACAGTTGGGACTAGGGGTTGGGAATAAAATTCAGGAAAAAATATTTTGTAAGGGTTCGAAGTCTTAGAGTATGGGGGTCATGATCATTTTGTAATGAAGAAAACTCTCTGAAATTGAATAATAGAAGTCCATTTTGATTCCAAATTTTGGGTAATTGTAGAAATGTTCCTTTCTTGTATTTTAATTTCTCCATTAGCATTGTTCGTCTGTTAGCATGAGTTTAATGAAGTTGTTGTCTTCTTTTAATTAGAATATTTACTAGTGCTTTCTCAATAGCAAAGATTACTTGCAAATCTTAATTAAAGAAACCATAAAAGGCACTCCACCATGCTGGAAAATTCACCCATGATTCTTTCCCTTTTCATTATTCATTCTAGAGAGCCTAAGTCAAGATTCTTAATTTCCTGGGCCATAAAGTTTTGTCCCATTTTATTTCTTCCAAACTAATTTCCAATATAAAACCCTGCAATCCTCATCTATGTTGGCCAATTTTGTTTTAAAGATAGATTTCATAACTTGAAGATTCATTGCAAATCATTGTGGCATGTCCCTTTGACCATAGATTTTAACAAATTTCATCAATCTTGAGATATCCCGGGCATTGTGATCTGTTGTTGAATGTTATTCTTCTTGTGCTAATTTCAACTTCAGATTTATAAACAAATTCTTGTTAATTGCTTCATGTGCATAGGTTCCCTTATGGTGTTTGTGATTCAAAACAGGTAAATTTATATCAAGTTTTAAGTTAGAATCATGAGCAGAATAGCATGAAAGACAATTGCTAAACAACAGAAAGTAAATGTACAACAAACCATCAAGAAGAACACTTAACGAAGTGTTTTGATAAAGGATTTCACCCCTCCTGGGCTACATCTCCTTGGTCCAGCTTCCATGGCTTGGGCCTCTGTATTTGCTCAAAATGGAAAAAAAAATGTTTACAATTCTCTACTACTCCTGAAACCTACTTCAATGGACTCAGAGCATCCAAAAATCCCAAAGATGACTCTCCAAGCTCTGCAATTGGACTACAACTGATCTAGGCTTGACCTCCTCTCCAGGTGGCCCTAGGCTTCCTTAAACTTCAACGTGGAAAAATAACATATAGAAGTGCCTCTCTGCCTCTGCGCCCTATTCCATTGTGCTTAGATCATCCAAATCATCTAGGAATACATTTTCATGATCTCAATTTGGTCGAATTTTTCTCCAATTATGGTCAAAATAGTTTTCCCTAGGAAAACTCCTCTAAAACTGGAGGAACTCTAGTTAGTCCTGCTAATTTTGGAGGAATCTCTGGATTTGTTAGGTCCGCCAAGTTAATTACAGGTTTAATTAATGGTTAAGTGTGTTTAATTAGCAATTAAATGTGATTAGTGCATAATTTGCGTTTATGGTAAACAACTAGCGTTAAGTGTTGTAGTGGTCACATATGGTGGCAGTAAAGGTTGTGGTTACTGTTTAGTGTTGCAGTTTTTCGGTAACCATTAACCGTAGCCACTGAATATGTGTTCACATGGGAGGGTTGGCCTACGGGTTGGCCCTCCTAACCCCCAACCGCATATGTTATAACATTTAAATATAACTTGAAACCATATATTGTTAAGACTCATGGTGCGGGTGTAACATATGTCGCTTGGTCTGTGCAGAAGAGGTCACGAGGTCGAACCCGGTGCCTCCATAAAAATTTTACACTTCGCCAATTACCTGATTCTTTGGGGAGGGACATGTGGCGACCTTCGGGCTTGCCACTTGTCCCCTCCGCATTGGTCCATTCTTGAACCAATCAAAACATGCCAACTCACCATACCATTCGAATTTTCTTATGTTTGGCAAAGCGGTCAGTGGGCTCTATCTTCCTTATCAAACTTTGTTTTGAATGAAATGAGTTGCGTTGGGATCGTTTCACCGAGATGGACGGGGTAATTCAGGTTTTGATCGATTCCAAGCAATTTTATTTTTGAGCTAATTTTTGCCCCTAATCCAGATTCCAATCACTCCTTCCCATTAACAGGATTTTGGACCCAAAAAATATGTTTATCGGATGAGAGATGAATACTTTTCTCCTTCCCAAGTTCTATCAATTGATTCTACTTGAAAAAATATCCATGAAAACCACTTGGGTTCACTGACATACCTTGCCTTGCAAATGGCTTGTCACTTCAACCAATGTTCTCCCTTTACTGCTGACCCAATCCAACACGTGTTGGCTTCTTGCTGATTTTTTTGTACCAAAGTGATCCCTCGGTGCTTCGAAAGTTGACTAATGGCCTTCCACTGAGAATCATGTTCCTCCTTTGCAAAACATGCATTCGATGCAAGATTCTCCTTGGAAACCACTTTTCCAAGTTAATTCCATCTGAGTGAACTATAACAATGAGTTCCAATATCAGTAATAACAAGAAAATAAATGACCATTCTTTTACCTCCATGGTTCCAAATTCCACATTTGAAAGAATGCATTCACCATCTCTTTTGCTTCTTGGCGTCAACACATTAAATCGCATACAAATTTTTTTGGCATTTTTGTCCACTTTCGCTTCTTGATTCCATCATTATTCGGTATTAACATGCTTCTCATGGCATGATTTGAGAATGAAGGTTAATCATGAGCCTCTTGCTCAAGCATGAACCTTCCAAAATCCTATGACATCTTGTCACAAGAAATACCTTTCAAGGTTAATAGTGTTTGACATGCAAGAATATAACTGGACAACCTCTTCCTTTTGCTTCTTCAAAGAAACAAATGTAACATCATGTGAACATCACCATGTACACTTACATATTTTTATACACCAAGATGTTATAAAAAATCAACTAAACGCAAGTCGACAAGACATGCTTCTTCAAGCAACTGACTTTCAAGTCAAGCAAAAACATATACAACAACTTGACAATTTACAACAAGAATTCCACATTCTCATGAAACAATTCGTCACATCCCACTTTCATCTTTGGAGACAAAATCAAATCTTCCAAGTCGATATAACATACAT
The DNA here is from genome assembly GCA_000404065.3 of Pinus taeda. Lineage (NCBI taxonomy): Eukaryota > Viridiplantae > Streptophyta > Pinopsida > Pinales > Pinaceae > Pinus > Pinus taeda. Next base: position 28,527 of record APFE030810861.1, read on the forward strand.
GTAACAATCAATCGATCATAAAATCCGACACCTATGCATGTGCAAATGATCAACATTCTCAAGTTGACAACATACATGTTAGCAAATTAGCCATCAACCAACACAAGTCAATCACTCATGCATGTTCAAGCACAGTGAAACTATTAAAAATTCCATTGTTCACACACACAAACTCTCATGCATGTACAACAATTCTCAACCCTCTCACAAGTGCAATCACAAGTACAAGAATCCCATTGGTATGTACGAGTAGTTAAAGAGTTGGAATGACCAAATTTGCTGCAATAAAGTGAGTCAACATACTCCACTTTCGAACACCTTCCTGGCGTAATCATGCAAGTTCAAGTATGAAATCATGCATGCAAATTTATAATTTCAAATTGCCATCTTTGTTGCATCTGAGTGAGTCGACATAACTCTACTTTCTAGCATCTTTCTTCATGCAATATGCAACATACTTTCAGGAGAAAATAAATACCTAAATAACAAGGAAATGCATCTAAAAGGAAATGAAAATCTTGCCTTATTGGCATCAATTATAAAAATAAATGCAAGGCCTTAATTGGTTAAGAAATCTAACCATATCCTTCCAAACCATTTCAATGGCACTTCTTTCAGCCGCACTTCATCATGTGTATCATCCTCGCCCACATCAATTATGGAATTATATTTTCCATTCTTGCCAAAATTTCTCTCCACCTTCTTCAAATGTCATGGATGAATTATTAGATGTAAATTCCAACACTTGTCTACAAGATGATCCTGCTTATGGCAATGAGTGCAAAATAATTGCAACTTCTTTTCAAAATTGTCTCCATTATCCAATGGACCTTTCTCTTTCTGTCTCTTTTGTTTTAAAATTTTCCTGTGTATGGCTATCCTCTTCCAACACCTTGAAATAGTATGGTTATTCAAACCACAAAAAGAACATTTAAATTTTCTCCAAATCTTATGTGAATATTTACCATGTTTATCATAATCAAATGAAACTTTACTAAAGGAATATTTATACCTTGCACATTCACCTTTGTCACCTTCTTGAGGAGGTGAATTTGATGTGGTAGTGGCTCTCTTTGGAATACCAACAATGGTTTCAATGACCTTAGAGCCTTCAAAATCCTCTTGTTTTCCATTTCCACTAGTTGCATGCTTATGATCATCTTCTTGTAAAGTGGGTATAAAACTTTTGCATTCCTCATGAACACAAACTTCACAAACTTGAGGTAATGAACATGTAATGAAAGTCCTTCTCGGAACACTTTCATGTGCCTCCTTGGCTTTGGAGCATTCTCCATCATGTTGTCCATAACCAAGACCCAAATACGTAGGCCTTTCCTCAACAAAAATTGGCTCAACTATGCCTTGTACATGTTTTCCTAACCCTTTACCTTCATAGCCCATATCCATCAATAGTTTGGATCCTATTCCTCTAGTGTGTCTTTCAAAAGCACCAAAACTTTCATTTTGAGAGGAAATTGAAGATAAACTTGAATTGCATACCTCATTTTCATGCACATACTTGGCTAGGGTTTCCTTGGCATCATGGAGTTGAATCTCCATCTCATGCATCTTTTCAAGAAGCTCTTTCTTCTCCTCCTTCATGGCCATCAACTTCTATTGAAGTATAATGTTCTCCTTCCTATCTTCATACAGCTCTTGCACCATATCTCTCATGATGATAAACTCTTGCAACATCTCTTCATCAAAGAGTCTTGCTATGGAAGATAAATTAGAAACATCACTTGTTGAAACTGCCATCACACTTGTAATGCATCAAAAAGCTTCACAAATCTACAACCATTAAAACCCTAATTACAAAAAACTCAAGAAATCAAGAAATCAAGAAAAGAAACCTTTGCTCTACTACCAACTTGATCTTTTTTTGAATGTTAATTTTGTTGTTCTAATTTCAACTTCAGATTTATAAACAAATGCTTGTTAATCGCTTCATGTGCATAGGTTCCCTTGTGGTGTTTGTGATTCAAAATAGGTAAATTTTTATCAAGTTTTATGTTAGAATCACGAGTAGAATATTATTAAATATAAGTTTTGAATAGGAGCAAGTAAATGTACATCAAACAATCAAGAAGAACACTTAACACAGTGTTTTGATAAAGGAGTTCACCCCTCCTGGACTACATCTCCTTGGTCCAACTGCCATGGCTTATGCCTCTGTATTTGCTCAAAATGGGAAAAATCCTATTTACAATGATCTAATACTCCTAAAACCTACTTCAATGGACTTAGAGCATCCAAAATCCCCAAATATGACTCTCTAAGCTCTGCAATTGGGCTACAGTTGATCTAGGCTTGACCTCCTCTCCTGGTGGCCCTAGGCTTCCTTAAAATTCAACATGGAAAAATCACGTACAGAAGTGCCTCTCTGCCTTTACAACCTATTTCATTTTCTTTAGAGTATCCAAATCATCTAGGAATACCTTTTCCTGATCTCAATTCGGTCGAATTTTTCTCCAATTATGGTCAAAATAGTTTTCCTTATGAAAACTCCTCTAAAACTAGAGGAACTCAAGTTAGTCCCCCTAATTTTTGAGGAATTTTTGGATTTTTCAGGTCCGCCAATTTATCCAACAAGTTAACTACGGGTTTAATTAATGGTTAAGTGTGTTTAATTAGCGGTTAAATGTGATTAGCGCATAATCCACGTTTATGGTAAACCGCTAATGTTAAGTGTTGTAGTGGTCACATGTCGTGGCGGTAAAGGTTGTGGTTACTGTTTAGTGTTGCGGTTTTTTGGATAACCGTTAACCATAGCTGTGGAATATATGTTCACATGGGAGGGCTGGCCTGTGGGCTATCCCTCCTAACCCCCAACCACATACGTTATAACATTTAAATATAACTTGAAACCACATATTGGTAAGACTCATGGTGCGGTTGTAACTGTATGTCGTGTGGTCTGTGCAGAGGAAGTTGAGGGGTCAAACCCTGGTGCCTCCATAAAAATTTTACACTGTGCCAATTACTTGTTCCTTTGGGGAGGGACATGTGGCAGCCTTCGGGCTTGCCACTTGTCCCCTCCTCATTGGTCCATTCCTAAACCAATCAAAACATGTAAACTCACCATAGCATTGACCAATAGCAACATGACACTTGGTGAAACCACATTTGATGTTGACCGACCTTTGAATTTGCCTAATCACCTGCCATGTTAGTAGTATGAACTTTTTCCTGTGCAATGACTGTACATTTTTTTTAAATATTATTCTGTTTGGCAAAGTAGTTAGCAGGCTCGATCTTCCTCATACGAACTCCGTTTCGAATGAAACAAGTTGCGTTGGGATCGTTTCTCCGAGACAGATGCAGTCATTCAGATTTTTATCGATTCCAAGCACTTTTATTTTTGATCTAAATTTTCCCCTAATCTAGATTTCGATCACACTGGTTCCCTTACATCTAGGAATTGTCTCCAGGAAACAACACCACCCATGGAGATTTATAACATAGTTTGTTGTAGTATTTACAATGACATGTTGTTGAAAAACAAAACAAACATACCACTTCTTGGAGCTTTATAACACAGCTCATTGTGGTATTTACAACCATACATATATATACATATACCAAAAACTCATTTTCTTGAACCAACAAATAATGAAGGATACAGAGTCCATATCTGATTAGACATCTCCCATGCAGCTTCATTGGGCCTAAAGTGCTTCCACTGCAATTTAATTTTTTATATTTCTCAGTTCCTAAGCATGACTTATTTCCATTGTAGTATGCACTAAGGTTCTGGTTATAACTCTCCCTTTAGTTCCACCTGCAATACCAACCAATCAATCACATGATCAACATACTTCACATATCTCTTAAGTAATGAAACATGGAAAACATCATGGAATTTCACTGTTGGCAGTAGTGCAAGTTTGTAGGCCACAAGTCCAATCCTCTCAAGGATCTCAGAAGGCCTGCAATACCGAGGTTCCAACTTGGCATATGATCCAATCCTCAAAGAGATTCTCTTGGGCTTGATGCATGAGTACACGTGCTCCCTAATATGAAACTCCTTGAATGCCCTATGTTGATCTGCATAACTCTTCTGCATGTCTTGTGTTGCCTTTAAATTCCTCTTAATAATCGACATTTCTTGTTCCATCTTAACCAACATATCCAGTCCAATCAAAACCATGTTCACTAGATCACTCCAGCTGATAGGATCATTATAACTCTGCTTGTAAAGAGCCTCAAATGGACTCATCTTCAAGTATTCTTGATACCCATTGTTATATGCAAACTCCACTAGTGAAAGATACTCCTCCCACCTCCATTTCTAATGTATGGCATATATCCTCAACATATCCTCAAGAATCTTGTTAACCCTATTTGTCTATCCATCTATCTATAAATAATAAGTTGTACTGAAATCCAATTCTATCCCCAAGTTTGTAAACAACTCCTTCCAAAACTTGGAAGTGAACTATTATGATACCAGCTCAAGAAAAGATAGATCAACACCTTAGAATTCAGCCTCTTCGAGGGGGAAACCTCCTTTACATTACATAAATGAACAATTCTTGGATGATACAAATGAAAAGACCTCCTTTCTATATATAGGAGTCTAAGGGCTCATAACATAATCAGAGCCGACATAACAATAATAATGTAAGGGCACAATAATAACAATAGTGGGCTTCTATGGGGCACAATAGTAACAATATGGGCACTACATGGGTACATCAATATAATAAGAGGGTTGTAATAATAATAATAAGGGGTTACACTAGTTGTATAGGGGCCTAACATGCCCCTCTCCTTCAAAAAGTGTTGTCCTCAACGCTTGAGTAGTTCTTGATGCTTCTGTATAAACTTCTTGTCCTCCAATGTGGAATCTTCAACGGGTAAGTTCTTCCACTTGATTGATTTTGTAGCTGTCGGGTTCTTGTTTTTGTGACTGCTCCAGGTTCCAATATGATTATTCCTTCCTCTTCAATTTCTGACAATATTGTTTGAATCAGGATCTTTTGCAATTTTTGAATAAGTGGCCATACTTCTTCATCATTCTTCAATTCATCCCTTGCTTCGTTTATCCAATCTGGTTGGATAATAGAATAGAACAAAATAATGCTTCCACATCCTCATCCTTGAAGAATCTTCCCATTCGGTAAGGTCGCCATTTTTTAAGTGCATGTAGTATTGCCAACATTTCCTTCTCATAAATATCTTGCTTGAGATGTAGTAGCAAAAATACCCAATCACCTACATCAAAAAAAATTTCACTATGATGTTTACCTGTTGTTTTGTTTTATTTTTCACCGAAGTGGTGTTATCCTTTAAAAGTTGGAGAACTTTTTGTTGATGCTTGATGTGATCTTTCACTGCTTGAACTTTTTCTTCTTGATATGTCCTTCTATCTTGAGAGTTTGAGGAGTGGTAATTCTTGCCAATGCTTTACAAGATTGGTCAGATTAATTTCTTGATGCTTGATGTGATCTTTCACTTCTTGAACATTTTTCTTCTTGATATGTCCTTCTATCTTGATAGTTTGAGGAGTAGTAATTTCGACCAATGAATTACAAGATATGGTTGGATTCATTTCTTCTTTCTCGATGTGATCTTTCACTTCTTGCAACTTTTTCTTCTTGATATGTCCTTCTATCTTGAGAGTTTGAGGAGTGGTAATTCTTGCCAATGCTTTACAAGATATGGTCTGATTCATTTCTTCTTTCTCTGGGGTGGGGTCAAGGCGTATATCCTCTTCTTTTGATGTTTCTTGATCCTTTTCTTCCTCCTCTTCATATTCTATGTAAAATAATTTCTTCTCACACTTATGACCTTTAATGTATTTTTTTATCACAATTGTAACAAAGCCCTTTTTCTCTTTTTTCTTCCAATTGTTGTGTTGTAACCCTTGTAGGTTGTGGAAGGCTAGGAGAAACAACACTTCCATCTTCATAGCTGTGAGGGGTAGAATTCATTGTTGCCATAATTTTACTTTCTAGTATGTCACAAAGCCCTTTTACTCTTTCCCATTGTTGTGGTGTTGCTCTAAATAAGAAGGTGTTGCTCTTTGTATCCTCATAATGTGCTATCATTTCCTCCATGAAAATTGACCACGTAACAAGTTGTTTACGAGAACAAAGCCCTTCATACCATAAAAACTGATTTGGTTCTAAATATGAAGATGCATTACATACCTTTTGTAACAGTGGTACACCATGAGATCAAAACATTGCTCCATCTGAAGTATCCAATTTACCGGATCCTTGCCATCAAACTTCCTCATCTTTCTTTTTCCTGATTTTAGGAGCTCGATCTTGAAATGACTCTAACTCTGTACTTTCAGATCTTTAAGTTCTAAAATTGTGACCTTTAGTATCCCTCCGTGTCCTCTTTCCAATGCCACTAGTCAGATCCAAATTGGATTCTCCAAGGAAGAGTTATGCGAAATCTCCCACAGTGACCTGATTATATACTAGTTCATTAGAGTGAACTTGTACGACGTGCCATGAGCCACTGTTTCGACCATTGGCTCTGAACAATATATAAAAGAAACTATAGTCCGTCCTATTTCTATGCCTTCTTACGAAATTTCAATCCGACGCTCAGAGAGAAATTTATGACGATTTTCCCCAGGTCACCTGTTTGGAATGTAATTCAGGAGTCTGCAAAAAGACCAACTTCCTCAAATCATATCTCCGCAAATATAACGCAAAAATCTCTAAAATTCGGACCCGAGCTTCAGCGCGATGTCTTCTCAAATGGGTATTTTTTTTAGTTTCTGAAACATCACAGAAAAAAGTTATAGTGAAAATTCCACGATGACCTGTTTGGAGCAGCGAAACCCTAGAATCCAAAGCTCTGATACCAAATGTTATGAAAC
>APFE030810861.1:37935-58410 GCA_000404065.3 Pinus taeda
AAATGAACAATTCTTGGATGATACAAATGAAAAGACCTCCTTTCTATATATAGGAGTCTAAGGGTCATTATATAATCAAAGCCTACATAACAATAATAATGTAAGGGCACAATAATAACAATAGTGGGCTTCTATGGGGCACAATAGTAACAATATGGGCACTACATGGTGGGTACATCAATATAATAAGGGGGTTGTACTAATAATAATAAGGGGTTACACTAGTAGTATAGGGGCCTAACATGCGATTCACAACTGAAATGTGATTCACCTGCGCTCTTCTACTGAGGGCATCTGCAACTCTGTTCTCCTTGCCCTTGATATACCTTATCTCAAAGTCAAACTCACTGAGGGTATCCAACCATCTAGCTTTCCTGACATTCAAATTAGGTTTGTCAAACAAGTACCTCATTCCATTGTGATCACTCATCAGAATAAAACTCCTACCAAGAAGATAATGCCTCCACATCTTCAAGGCATGAATGATACCTACCAACTCAAGATCATGAGTCGCATATTCCTGCTCGTGTTGATTCAACTTCCTTGACTCATAGCGTACCACATGTCTTTCCTACATCAGGACTCCACCAATTGCTCTCTTGAAATCATATGTACATACCATGAACTCCTTATCAGTATCTATAATCTTCAAGACTGGAACATTTGTAAACAAATGCTTCAATTGATCGAAACTAGCTACACACTCCTCACTCCATTCAAACTTCTTTCCTTTTCTCTGCAAATATGTAATAGGATAGGCAATTTGTGAGAAGTTCTTGATGAACGTCTTGTAATAAATTGCTAGTCCCATGAAGGATCTGACCTCATCCACATTCCTAGGAGCTGAACACTCCATGATAGCTCTAATTTTTTTGGGTCCACTACTATACCTTCCTTGGAAACAACATGCCCTAAGTAAATAATTTCAGTCTGAAAGAAACTGCACTTATTAAGCTTGGCATACAACTGATGCTCTCTCAACAATCTCAATATTATTGCCAAGTGCTATATCTGCTCTTATTCTTAGAATATATCAATATATCATCAATGAACATTGTCACAAATTTGTCCAGATAATGATGCAACACATCTTACATCAAACACATAAAAGTGGTTGGAGCATTAGTAAGACCAAAAGGAACAACCACAAACTCATAATTCCCATACCTGGTACAAAACGTGGTCTTGTAAATATATTCTTCTTTGATGCACACCTGATGATATCTAGATCTCAAATCAATCTTTGAGAACATTGTTGCTCCCTTCGACTAATCAAATAAGTCATCAATCTGCGAAAATGGAAACCTGTTCTTGATGGTCACCTTGTTCAACTCCCTGTAATCATTGCACAACTTGAGAGTACCATCCTTCTTCTCCACAAACAACATTAGTGCACCCCAAGGTGACATAATTGGCCTTATGTGTCCTTTATTAAGCATATCCTTAAGTTGCAACTTCAATTCCACCAACTTTGGAGTGCTCATCCTGTAAGGTGTCGTTGATGTTGGTGTTGCTCCTGGTACCAAATCAATAGAGAGATCCACTTCCCTATGAGGCAGTAACTCTGAAATTGTTGCAAGAAATACATATTGAAACTACTATAAAATAAGATGTCTCTTAAATACTTCACCATCCTCAACATATTTCCTCTAGTCATTGGAAATATGCACTAAAAATAATACACACCCATTTCTGAAACTCCACTTAGCTTGCATGGTTGTAACCATTCTCACTGATGTAGGCTTCTTCTTTCCCTGCAAGATTCTTTTTTCTCCATCATTATTCAGATACTCAATAGTCTTATGAGTAAGCAACCAATCCATACCCAAAAGCATACTATATGAACCCAAAGGAAGCACATTTATATGTGATGATGTAGGCATACCATTCGGCTCAAATGCCCAAGCTCTCACCCAATGATGAACTCTTTTCTTGGTCCCTGTAGCCAACTGCTTCAACCAAAACTTTGCATGCACTTCTTTATTCAAGTCACACTTATCCACCAGGTCAGGACTAACATAACTATAATTAAATTTAGGATCAATCAAAATGGAAACACTCAATCACAGAGCTTACCTTCCATCTCAATAATGGATTCCAGGTGATCCGCTTTCATGTTATCAAGTGATGCATAAATCTGAGGAATGATCTAACCAACATCCCCAACTATTTGTGTCACATGAGCATTGTATATTTGAGGCCTGCCACCCTATTGCGACATACAATCCTTCTTACAATGATATTTCCCAAAAATCCAACACTGAAATGGTTCTCTGTCGCTTCCTTTATTCTACTTCTCTCTAGGATCCATGTCCCTTCTTAGTTGCACTGAACTTCTTGTAAGGAGTCACATTTTCCTTCCCACCTGCATCACAAGGTCTTTCCCACTTCTGAGGCCATTTTCCTTTAGCCCTCCCATTACCTTCACAATCAAACTTAGGCTTATACTTACGCTTCAATTTCTTATAACAACGATTCAATTTCCCGATGACTTTCTCAAACGACCAAGGCTCATCATACTCAATTTGATCCCTAAATGATAATGGCAGCCCGCTAATGAACTTTCAAATCTTCATCTTCTCATCCTTGAGGTAAGGCACATACCTCAACAACTCGAAAAACTTATTCATGTACTTTTCATATGTCATAGATCCCATCTTAAGCTCATAGAACTCCTTAGCCCTTTAAACTGATGCCAACTAAACTTTTCTACCTTGATGCCTTTGTCACGCTTCACGTCTTCCCACTAGATATTAAGACTGAAAATAACTATCTTGGCCTCCATATTATCTCTATAGTCATGAAATTTGAATAACTTATTCATCACAAGCAACCATGCTTCTACATCTTCTAGTTTCTTCATCTCTCCATCAAACATAAGAGGCTTGGCTTTCTTGAACTCATCCGAAAAGTACCCCCTCTCATTCCTCATGTAAGGATGATGGCGATGATGAAAATTATGTCTCGTTGAACTAGAAGTAGAATCAAACCCATAAGCAGTACCTCTCATGTCAGGTGTATCCAACCATCTGTCACCTTTGATTATGTCATCTTTGTCCAACCTATATCTTGATCGAGACCTTCTACCATATGCCCCATTATTGCTCTTATCATGTCCATAACTAACCCTTGGTTGTCCATGTCTCTACAAATATGATAAGATATGAAGGATCACTGCATTAACCTCAACTTTATTTTGTTGAGCTTTGATAAGTCTTTCCTATGACTGAATTATCCTATCATTATATGCCTTACAACTTTTTATTTTTTCCTTCAGACTTCTCAGTGTATCTGCTATGTCAGGAGAGTACTTATCTCCTTGCTGCTTAGTTGATCTTTAGGGAGAGTCACGTGAGTTGTAATCCACCATTTTTTTCATCATCTCTGATCTTCTTCTTCTTGCAAACATATCATGTTAGATAAACCAAATATAAACATGATCAAAATCATACCTTATTGAAGTTTAGGGGAGGCTATCTCATCTGCACAAAAGAAGTCTAGATTAGCATGATATACATGTGTGTGTGTGTGTGTGTGTATAATGACACCAACATATCAACACATTGACATCATTCATGATAACTAAAATTGTAATGCCGACTATATACATAACAATGCCACTGCAATCCATGCATAACACTGACATGCATGCATAAAAAATCTAGCCCATTAGTCCAAGTTTTTAAACCTTAAAGCTCTAATACCAACCTGTAACCACCTCTCTCAACATTTACCCACTTTCACAAGATATCTAGGGTAAATGTGATCTGATTTCTATTATGACATGACCCAACCTCCAAGTTCCAGTTAAGGAAGTGGGGCATACAAACTGAAAACTCACTGACATCCTACAGGGACTACAAATCGCTCATGAGTTGAGAAACTGCCCCAGGTGATCAATCCCGATGTTGGAACCTTTTTTCACTAACCTAACACCCCAACTGCATGCACAATAAGGAAAGAGTGTTCTTATGAGGCCCCAACTACACGCACAGGCATGCTTCCATGTGCTTATGACCTAAATCCTCCAGTTCAGTGCTTGCAGTTTTGATATTTGACCCACTTTTTTAGGCTACCCTCTAGATCACTGCCCATAACTAGATGTAGCTTTCCAAAATCATTATTAACATGAGGATAATGCCAAACATTCAAAATTGAAGCCAAAACTTGACCTAGACAGTCTAGAATATCATAGACATTTCGTTAAATATATGGTAAACATGTAAGCTACAGGTCATTAATACATATATGATCATAAATATTTGAAATTCATCTAAGAATAAGTAAGAAGTTCTAATTCCCTCTCAAGTAGTTTCAAAAACACTTGTTAGCCCATGCATTCATCAACCATTCAAATACTTATCAAATCATGAACAAAATCCATAGCCAGATCACATCATAGAATCAAGCTTATAACAAGAATATAACCAGAATATTAACCATGCCAAATGAACCATCAAATCAACATAATAACAAGTACAAGTGCTCTAGATAACAATAGGAAAATAGCTCTTATTAACTTTATGCAAAATCCAACCAAGTTAGGAGCTTCCACATATCACTTGACTATAGATTTGGTTGAACCAAATATTCTCAGCCCATCACCCCTATACGATATTACAAGCATGAATGTGGGATCTCATGGGATAAACCAAGACATAATCAACCAGGGACTCTATAGGTTAAACCACCTCCACCCTCAAGCTATTGTGATCTCACCCAAACTAGTCCTGAGATCACAAAACCAAAACGAGCTTGGATACCTCAAAATTTCTTCACCATACCTTGATGAATTTTCCTATCTCCACTAACCTGTTGAGGGCTTCCTAGAGAAAACCATCTCCACCCCCAACCCTTGGGAATTTTCCTAAGACCACCTCACTCGGTTCCTAAACCTTCCAAAAATACCAAGCTCGACAAAGAATGAATTCCATCACACCATGGCTATCCAGGAAATGAAAAGACAAGGCTGAAAGTACTGTAAAACCAAGCAAAACCCATGCCAATAACAACATATGAACCTAATAAACAAATGCATGTACCATGCATTCACACCTCTACTAGGAAATCACACATGCAACCTATTACCTGCGAAATCCTCACGTTGAAGCTACTGGTCCAACCTTCTCCTTGCTTTCCTTTTCTTGTCATTTTCTTTGCTTTGATTTCGTTTACTTGTCTTTACTTGCAGCTTGCTTTCTCTTCTTGGAGTTCTCTCTCTCTCAAAATTGATCCAAGCCAAAACAGTCAAAAGGTTGCGAACTGTTTCTCTGATGCCTTTTTATCATTGATGTCTATTTCTCTTCATTTTCCTTCATTTTTCCTCTAATTTCCTTAGCATGCAAATCTATGTTCCTTCACCTTCCTTTTCTCCTATTTTATTTTATTTTCATAAATAAATGTCAATTATTGCCTCTTTGCCTTTGCAAATTTCCATAACCATAAATAAACCAAAAGTGATGCTCGCTATAGTGTTTTCCAAACATTTAGCTTGGAATATGTGTCTCATGACCTTGGTATTATTTTTTCTCTAATATCCTTTGTTACATGAAACTTTAACCCAGGGTTTTCACACTTTAGATCTAAAAATGTTTTCACATATAGGATATCAAGAATAAGATATAAAATCTTCTTTACTTTATTTTATAAAAATTTCCTTAAAGTAAATGAACACCTTACAATTGATAATCTTATGGAACAAATGCATTTTTATTCACTTGTGTCTTAAGGTTGTGCGACCTCTTAGGGAGCTAAGCTCCAAATATAATAAAGTACTTATTCCCTTACTAAGAATGTTGCCCAAAAGTTGAAACCTATTTTTGGTAATATCGACTCTCTCATCAAGGACTCTTCCTCCTTCATCAATGAAATCAAAGTTTTCAAGCTACATCCTAATGATATTTTAGTCAATTTTGATGTTGTATCACTTTTCACTAGGATTCTCATTAACAAGCCTATTAACATCATTAATAACATTACTGACCCTAATACGCCAAATTGGTCAGCATTTGCTTAAAATCTACTTTCTTCAACTATCAAGATGAAATTTACGAGCAGACCTGTGAAGAGGCTTTTGGCTCCCATATCTCCCCCATAATGGCTAATATTTTCATGGAGGATTTGAGACTAAAGCCCTTGCTTCTTAATATTTTCATGGAGGATTTGATGATACCTTTATCATTTGACAACATCTTAATAATGAATATGAATTTATTAAATTCACTATGGAAATTGAAGTTAATGGTAGCATTCCTTTGATGTCCTCTTCACCAAGAAGGAGGAAAACTCCATCTCCCATTAAGTTTTCCCCAAGAATATTCACATCGAGCAGTATCTCCATGCCAATTCCCATCATCACTCTGCTCATAAGTTTGGTGTTTTAAACACCCTTGCTATAAATTCCCTTAGGATTTCTAATGAGCATCACAATGATGATGAGAAAGCTCATTTTTTAGAAGTTTCCAGGAACAATGGTTTTAAAAAGCGCCAAGGCATTAAATCCTTACATAAACCATCTAAAGGTCTTAGAGCTAAGATTGATCCCAACAATCTTGTTGCCACTGTTCATCTTCCTTTCATTCAAGGAACCTCTGATAATTTGGCTTGGATTCTTAGGAAGAACAATATCTCTATGATCCTCGAGCCACTTAACACTATTCATTATTCCCTTAGGTATGTCAAAGATAGGATTGACCCCTCCAATACCAAAGGGATTTACATGATCCCTTGCTCTTGTGGGAAACCTTATATAGGTGAGATTGGTCATTCTATTAAGCATAGAATTTGACAAGGGCATGCTACGAACATTAGGCATAATCACTCTCGATCTTCAGCTTTTGCTGAGCATTCCGTAAAGACTAAGCATCACATTTGTATTGAGGATGCTTGTATCATCGCTAGGATTTATCATTATCATCACATGAAGTTTAGGGAAGCCATTGAGATAGAGAAACAGGCTGCAAACAATCTAAATAGAGATGACGACTAGAAAATCAATAGAAATCGGATTCTTGCTCTCTCCTCTAGGTGTACCTCTTCTTAATTTCCTTTGCCTTCTTCGTGGTTCTTTGCCTTTCCTTAGTTCTTTGTTTTCCTCCTTTATTTTTTGGTTTGTTTACTAGATTTTGCCCCTCCTCTCCTTTCTAACATTTTTATTTAGTACTAATATTTTTAATTAGTTTCTATTTTAATTAAATTATTTTTATTTTACCTTTGACTAATATTGGTAGTTTTAATCATTTTAACCATATCTTAACAATTTTTAATATTTTAAAAATAATTAATTATAATATTATTAACCTTTGTTTATTATTCATAATATTACTATTTTTATTAACATTTATAGTAATATAGTATTTTTATTTTTAATTATTACACAAATAATCCTTAATTTAATTAATAAAAATATTCTTACTTTATTAATTAATAATTTTATATATATATATTATATATATATATATATATAATATATATATATATATATATATATCCAATTAATATTATTAAATTTTTTAATTAATAGCCATTCATTTATTAATATTTAATTACCCACATTCCAACCCTCCGTATTATTTATATTCCTCTGACTTTAAAAATTTATATCCCCTTGACTTAGGATATATATTGAAAATATTTTATAATAATTTATTTATAATATTTTATTATTTATAAAAAAAAATATTAATATATATATATATATATATATATATATATATATAAATATATATATAAATATTATATATATATATATATATATATAAATAAATAAATAAATAAATGTATTATTATTAATATTAAATTATTCACATTTAATTCTAAGGTATTTATTAATATTATTTATATTCTTTTGATTTAGAAATTTTATATATCCTTTAATTGAGGATATATATATTAATATTTTTTAATAATAATTTTGATTATTATAATACTAATTATATAATATTATTTACATTTTTTAATTGAGATTAGTAACTTATTATAACTTTGTACTTATATTAAATTTATTATTTTCTATGACCTTTGACCTAATTTTTTAGTCCTTGGGAATTTTTCCTCTTTTTATACTTCGATTTGATCATATTTTCTCTATTTATCCATCTTGATGATGAACAACATTGGCTCATTCGAAACACATCAACAATTATAACATTTATGTGATAGATCCAGAAGACAAATATCTTAAAAACTTCACACCTCTCATAAGGAGGACCCATTCTTATTCATAACTAACATGAAAGCCCTAATCAAAGAACGTCGTTATCACCTAGTGGGCCTTCTTTAATAAGGCCACAATACATTATTTAATACTAACTAACATGGTGGGCCTTATTTAATAATAACAAACATAATGGACATGATTGACCTTACATTGAATGGTCTCCATTGTTTTATTGTAATGGACCATTTGGCCCCCATTACACCCCTAGGGAGGATCCCAACACTCCACCCCCTAAGAAAAGCATTTCCCTTAATGCTTGTTTCCAGGAGATACAACCATTAACCAAGAACTCATGGTTGATTGTTGACTACAACCTTGAAGTAATCCAAGGACTAGGGCTGCATCTATAAGTGCTAGCCACCATGTTAAGGAGTCCAATAAACCCCACTATAGACACCATGTACAAGTGCTAATAGATATGTTGAAATAACTAATGTCCCATGTGTGAGTAGCAACTGCAATATTAAATTAATCCAAGAAGCTCATCCATGAACCCTTGTCCCAAGTCAAACATCTTTTGTTGACTCCTCAGTGAATATACCTAAGCTCAATACCTAATTGATGATGGTGATCCAAATGTTAACACGAACATGTGGATCCAAATATATATATTTAACCTTATGTAAAAATGATCAAGATAAGTGCAAAAGGTCGAATGTGAATCTAGAAGGCACACTATTAATAAAGAATAGGCAAGCTAACTAATGGTAGTCATAACTAGCTCTTAACTTCCTACATCAATGCTTTCTAACCAAAGTGGAGTGGAGTCATCAAATAGAAGTTGGAAGCAATAAGTTTCCCATATATTACAACTGTCCATATACAATTATTTACAAAAAAATCTTTGAATCATACTAACCATAACATATGTCACTTATATACTCATCTTCAATATCTCTCCAAATTTTTATCCTTTAGATTGCTTCATAGCTTTCCTATATTTTTTGTATTAAGTGCTCCATTTGGATTCACACTATACGAACTCCATAATGGGGTTAAAATTTTTGACTTAGGTGTAACCATTATTTGATATGATTTCCATAACCCATATCCTATTTAAGGAAAATTATAGAATGGGATTCCATGTAATTTGCACCCCACAGACACACAATACATTGATCGTAAGTACATTATATAATATACCAAATCACAACCCTAAAAATTTATTTCTAATGACATCATTCTAGCTACAATATTCTAACACCTTGTCAAACGATATAGGCATTGCAATCCACATGGCCATTACAAAAAAAACTAAAGTAATTGATCTTGAATTGACAATATCTTCACCTCCTATACTCCAATTTAGACAAAAAAATTTCAAACTTAGGTGTTTTTCTAAGAAAAACTTATATCTATAGATTATTTCATCAAATTTTCCTCATAAAGCTACATGAATTTATCTAAGTGTTTCCATCTTATTTTTGTTGGAAATTATGAGAGGTGGGTGAATCAGTATTTCTCATCAATTAGTATTTTTAACATCATAGAGCATTAATTATCATTAACATTAGATCAAACATAAATCATTATCACATGAGCAGTAAACAACACCATTCAACAATGCATTATGATGAAGATAGTAGACACAAGATTTTTAGGTGGAATCCCTTCCAGGAGAAAAAACCATCGAACGCTTCTCAATATTTTTCTTCAAAAGATTTACATAAATTAGGAAGCCCCAACTTCTAATTTTTCAGCTCCAACTAAAGGAGGTTCCAACCTAAAGGACGCTCCAATGCCCTGGTTTACCAGCTCCAACTAGGAGGATTCTCGAATGCCCTAGTTTACTGGCTCTGACCTAAAGGATGCTCCAACACCTTGTTTACTAGTTGTAAGTGGAAGGACACTCCAACGCTCTGTTTTATAGTCTCCAACCTAAAATATGCTTCGACACCCTAGCTTTACCGGCTAGCGGACCACATTTTCATCTCATTTTCAAACTGGATTCCCTTAAGCTCGATATCAATACATAAAAACCTGCATTACACTCTTTTCTCAACAATTAGATTTTCCCCTACTCAAAACATCAAACCTTGGTTTCATAAAAGTCAATTAACCTCTACTCCTATCATCAAATATGTAGCCATTTAATTTTTATTTAACAATCATTGCAACCCTTTCATTGCCAAAACCCTAGCAGAAACATATACATACCAACAACCTTTGTCCTCATCCAAGCAGACCTTCTCTGACATTACATAATTCAAGTTATTCTAAAGTACAATCCCAAGTAGTAGTGAGTCAAACTCACAATCAAAAAAATTTGACTGTCTCTCCTCTGTCATCGCAATCTTGTATAATTGCCACTACTTTTATTGTTCTTATTATACTTCACCATTTTTAACTGCTGAAGTTGTTATTTTCTGATAGTTGACATATATACCCCTAGCTTATAGATGGGTTCAACAAGCATGTACCAAAGGCTTAGGACAATTTTGCATTACATTTTCGATACAATAAGTTCTAACATTAATCATATATTCTACTTGCATCAAAGCCAAACTTCTCTATAATCAACACAAATTTTGTTCAACTAGACAACAATATCGTATCAAAGTTGTGGTTGTCTAATAGTTGATATATATACCCCTGGATTATGGATTAGTTCAACAAGCATGTACCAAAAGAATAGGACAATTTTTCATTACATTTGCGATACAATAAATTATTACATTAACCCTATATTCTACTTGCATCAAAACCAAACTTCTCTACAATCAACACAAATTTTTCTCAACTAGACAACAATATCGTATCAAAGTTGTTGTTGTCTGATAGTTGAAATATATACCCCTAGCTTATAGATGAGCTAAATAAGCATGTACCAAATTCTTAGGATAATTATGCATTATATTTTCTATATAAGAAATTCTGACATTAATCCTATATTCTACTTGCATCAAAGCCAAACTTCTCTACAATCAACGCAAATTTTACTCAACTAGACAACAATATTGTATCGAACCTTAGCTTCTTCTAATCAACAACAATTTATCAAATGTTGCCACTATCATATGATCATGGAAATGGTCAAGAATACAACATCGCTACACTTGTTTAATCAATCAAAATGGACCCTCTAGAATACTGATGTAGGCAAGATCAACCTTCCTTGATTCTTAAAAACTCAAAACTTTCTCTCAATTGTCAAGACAAACTGATTAGTCATTTCAATAGCATAATCTCACTATTCAAATATACCCTCACACATAATCAGTTTGTCCAATCAGACTCTAATGATTGACACAACTATCCTTCAACCCTTGATGCTCAGCAAGTATATGTTACAGTCAATCCCTTTCTCTTTGTAGTATAACAAGTCCTACAAACATTAGTAACATGACTACAACAACATATCACAACAGAGGACTCAACCATACAAACATATTAACACCAACAATGACTTATGGGTATCAGTGTGTGTGTGTGTGTTTTCTACTCAATGATGCATTGCAGCAAGTAGATAAGGAATCAACAATAATAATAGACAAATATATACACTCAGGCTTAGGAAATATGTAATTTACACCCTTTAGAAACCCTGTAGAAATTCCATTGACCTCTTTATCAGTGTTACAACAAAATGAGTTAGTTAATCAAGCTTTGTCATATTGCCTCTTTGCCAAAACTCTGAACTCTATTTATTCAATATCTACCAACAATCAAAATATATGTGTCACAACAAATCCTTATTAAAACTTTGAAGTCACCTAGACATAGTACACAACTATATCTGACCTTGCTTATTACTTCCTCTAAAGAACACAAATTTACAGGAGCATAAACCAAGGATTTGCCACAAGAATTGTTTCAGATGAGTTGTCAACATTTTTAAATTTTTCTTCCTCATACATGCTTAGATAAAGATCACATACTTCTATAGAATGCATCATCAAGGCTATATTATAAATGAGTGAAGGAAGGAACAACCTTAGAACTTTATCAAAGATGAAATAACTCGAATTAGACCCTACAACAATAACAATTTTATAAAAACTAGGTGTTGTCACTGCTATGAATGAATAGAGATAATGATGCTTCAGCTACAGGTGTTAGACCTTGTATAAAAAATATTTAACAATATTGACAAAGCCATTTCACTCATTCTTCAAACTTTTCCAAACTTCTTTAGCCACAACGGAACCCAAACAAGCACAAATTTTCTTTTTAAGGCACTGAAAACATCAACAAGGTGATATACTAATACACCAACAAATGTCAACAACAAACCATTGTGAACCTCCTTTTCTAGGGCTTACATCCTTCAAAGTTGACTTGCTTCAATTAACCTGCATTGATCCTCTTGGTTTGAAAAAAGACTTCTCCAAAATTTATCCATAGAAATTCTAATTTAGGGTTGTTACAGAGGGTCAAAACTCTTCATAAATTGCCTTAATTTAATGAAAGATAAACATATCCTAGGGCCAAAATTAGATCTTTAGGATCTGCATTTTTGTCACATGAATATGGCCTCATAGGGGGACAAAAATAATTCCTTTGAGGTGCCGAAGTTCATCGATAAGAGTAAAAACAAGAGCCAAAATCAAAATAAAATAAACCTAGTCTCTCCCTTTGAAAGTAGTCAAGGACGTCAGCCAAGAAGGGTGTTTAGGATTCAGGATAATTTACGCACAAACTTAGCATTTTGAAAATATAACTTAGGAATTTTTCCACCTAGATTAACTTTAGAAGGAAGGTCAAATTCCCTCAGACAATGCTCAAAAACCAGCTAAGAACCAAATAAAAAGAAAACTTGAATGCCCATACAGTCTCTCAAAAATTCAAAAGATGTTTTAGATCAAGTGATTGCATTTTGAGAAGAATTTGAGCTCTATTTATAATGATTGAAGAGTCAAATAATGGAGCCGCTGTATGCCTTTTAGAGGGAGTCGACCAATGAAAATAGGAGGTAAAATTTAATTTCAAATTTAAAATATTTAGAGCCAAAATCTCTTCTTTAATGAGGTCAACTTGCACTTAGGAGGGAGTTGTTTAATTTAATTTAAACGCCACCACAAAATATTTTTACCTCAAAAGTTTAATTTAAATCTTTAATGGAAACCATTTATGCCCTCATAATTTCCTTGGCCACTAAAATGTTGCCACATAATATAGCTTATGGGGACATTGACCACATGAAGGGAACATTAACTTCAACTTGAAATAACTCTCAAACCATGTGGAGTCTTAAGGCATGACATATACCATTGGAATCGATGTGACGAGGAGCATCAAATGACAATGGTCAGGAGGAAAATTTAGTAATCTTCATCATAAAATATCTTCAACAAGTATGGCGCTCTTGGGCTTCTTTTCATTTGGAGCTTTAATTAATGCAATCCAGACAAATACTAAAAACATTCAAGGACAACATTGGCATCAATGTAAACACCATTCAACATTTTTTTTCCTTCAAAAACCTACAAAATAGAAAAAATAATAAATAATAAATAAAAACTAAAAAAATATTCTTCATTTGCCTAAGAAATAACTCTAATACCACTTGTTAAGTACCTTACATGATTTGTAAATTGTTGTGGATATTCCACTGGAACATTTCATTACAACAAATCTTACAATATTCTGAGATCTTAAATTATGCACTTCTATTTTCTTGGATCTTAGATTTGTTATCTCTAGTTTAAGGTTTGAATTTAAGAAACAATTGAAATATGAAAAAGAAAGAACAAACACAAAATTCACACTATATATACACAACTGAACACAGATGGTTTATCAATTGTGGAAAGAATGCCAAGAGTGGTTTATCAACCCTACAACAAGCACCTTGGGTGGTTTATGAGCTAATCAAGCACCAATTTTTTTTCTCAATAATGAGTGGTTTATCAGTCACAACAAGGACCCTTTTGCATGTGGTTTCTCAGCCCTATCTAGCACCCTGTTCACACATCTCATATTCATGTCAATCACATGTTCCAGGAATCAAGAAAAAAATTTAACATGTCTCTTAGTTTTTGAAATTAGCCTTCTATTAATACTAGCATCATGAAATTAAAAATTAGCCTTTTACTAAGAGTAGCATCCATGACATAGTCTGAAATCAACTGATAGTTATCAACCATATTGCTATGACTAGCACCCACTTGCACAAGCAATCCATAAATATATAACCAAAAACTATGGTGCTACAACCAACACCCACCTACACAAATAAGTAATCATCAAAACCCATCACTCTTAAATAGAGTCATAAATATTTTATATCCATGGTCTAAAATAAGAAAGTATTGAAAATGGGTGCCTTATCTCATGTTGAGATAACAACCATTACAGGCTTCTACTAGTCATTCCCCTATGTTACTCACCATTCCTTGAACCAGGAATGTATTAACCATTGATGACAAGCATCGATGAAGGAAACAATTACTAACCAAAATCAACATATAGAAATGGTCAATCCCCCATTGAGGCTCCTCCCACATAACATTCAAAGAATGGGATTCTCACATCCCAATTAGTGTATGTATACACACACACACATATTCAATTAGAATAAAGCCATGATATGTAGTATAAGTAAAACAGGGATTTCACCATAATCCCTCATATCATATGAGTATTCGCATGTGCATTCATCCCAAGTGATAAGAACACACCAACAATCATGCACAAAACCATGCAGGTAGTTCTATAAAACTAAAGAAATAACAAGCACATGGCCACAACAATAGATTTTCCAGACCTTCAAGATGTCAAATAGCACACACATTCAATACCATTACATTTTCAATAAAATCAATCATACCAGAGCATCCTTGCACCTAGCATAAAAATCACAATCAAATTCCATAAATGGCATACAATCATATCAACATTTAGTTACAACACTCAGAGCTAGAGCTCCACCCTAGCTCTAAAGATCCAAGCATTGTATATATTTCTCTATTATTTTTTTAACAGGACACCAACTTATTCCCAAAGGTCTAGAGTTGAACCTTTAATATTCACTTCATCTATGATAGAGACCATCCAATCCAAGTGTTTAACCTCGAAGTTGTGGTACCACTTTGTAAGATACCCCTACTATCCCTAGCCCCAAGTAAGGGTAGAAGAAGGAAATTACTCTGATGAACTGGCCTCCCAAGTCTAATTATGTAAATGGGGTATAATTTTTTTTATCCTTTTCAAACTCTTCAAAACTTAAAATGGACAACACCATTGCAACCATCTCATCAAGACCTTTCCAATATCTCAATCCAACCTCTAGGTCAAAAGATACGATCCTTCAAAGACTTGACCAATAGCCATATGCCATGTCATCGAGATTGGCCACATGGCTCCCATGTGGTCCTCACATGGTTCCTGCATGGCCCTCCAAGTCATAACTTTATCCATTGT
The DNA here is from genome assembly GCA_000404065.3 of Pinus taeda. Lineage (NCBI taxonomy): Eukaryota > Viridiplantae > Streptophyta > Pinopsida > Pinales > Pinaceae > Pinus > Pinus taeda. Next base: position 53,516 of record APFE030810861.1, read on the forward strand.
CAACTTGTTCATGCCTTTTCATACTCATGGACATCCCCTTTCCCGTGGTCCACTTCATATATATAACACATATATATAATACCTCTAACTCAATAGCATTCAACATTGTATTAAGATGAGTGGGGCCCTCAAGGCCATGTTAAATATGTGCATATACTTATGTGTTTCCCCATTGATTGTCACGTGAACTGCATGCACCACTTGGCATCGAACTCAATTCCAACAAGCCCATGAGATCCACGTGACCTCGGGGATCAAATCCTGACAAGATTGCACCAATTGTTTCAGGAAATCGTTGAGGTAGGGGTCACTAAGGTGACATCAATGGTTTTATATGTCAGGGTAACAACACAATCTCTAATCATCAGGGTGATGTGGCGTGGTCCCACTAGACCTCCACCCTTTTCCATTTGTGATGTTCATGTTGCAACAAGGTTTTGGGGTTTTTGTGTCATTGCAGGGGTTCATGAATTGAACAGTCCCACAAACCATGTCATCTCCATAATAAAATCCCAGAAGTTCTGAGTAGATCCTCACTTCAAAACCTCTGGGGTAATACTTTCGAGGTTCATCCAACAATTGAGGCTCCTTAAGACATCCAATGACCCAGATTTCCTTCGAGAATTAGGGTTTTAAACTCTCACACATTCGACCAAATCAAAGTTTAATATGTGAATATAATAGACCCCTTACCCAAAGCCTCCATAGCCACAACATATGTGGTTATGTGCGCAACCCTATCGAGTTATCCCTTTTGAGATTTTTATAGTCTCGACCCAACCTTCATTTGTTGTGAAAATGGGCCTATGTGTGAGTGTTTACATGCGTGCGCGCACAAACACACACAAATATATATGTGCCCTGTGCTATCCCTCCTGAGCTTTCACATTGCCTAAGCCCATCTCGGCTTGCGACCTACAAAATATATATACTACATATTTATATGTGAAAATAGGGCTATCCTTCATGAGATTTTACACTACCTTAGCCGATCTCAACCTGCAGCTTGAATGAATATATATATATATATATATATATATGAAAATGAAAATAGAGTTATCCCTCCTAAGATTGCAAATTGTGAAATAAGGCTTGATGGCCAAATTGTTTTAACATAGGCATTCAATTTATTTTTATCAAAGATTGTCTATCTTTCCATACATAGGTTTTTAGACAAATTTGCATAATCAGGTTAAACATAGGAATAAACCCATTCCTTAGGAAAATAATTGGGGAATCATCCTTTCATTTCTACACAAGAAAGAGGGCATTCCATTTTGTGGTTTGGATCCATTAAACTCACAATGCACTCCATAAATAGTAAATAGAGAAATTTAGACATTTATCCCATAGGAATGATAGAAATTTATAAAAAGAACCATAAGAATTCAATAATTACACTCATTAAGTTCGTGCACCAACATTACACAACAATGTAACATTTTACAAAGCCAAAATTAACTTGCACAAGGAAATCTTTTAGTTCACAACCCTCAGCTAAATACATGTAATTACAATAAAGCTAGAAGAAGGTGGGACTTCAATTTTCCACCCAACCTTAGACTCACTGTAGCCAAAATCACTTGCAGTAGTTACCCCTGAGCTAAATCCACAATATAAGGAGATTTATCTTCAATATTTTTAGTAGAAGTCCATGCTTAACTAATGGAGGACAAGGATTAATTATCAGATCAGGTGGTTATCAACTCTTTAGCAAGCACCATATGTTGTTTCTCAACCAATTCTTGCCAAGAACCCATTTCCATTTTCCTATGAATTTTTTGAGCTCCTTGAGGCCACAATTTACCTTCCCAAGGGATTTCATTCCCTGCACTTTGCAGGTCTTTCCAGCACTCTCCATGTGCTTCCCAAGAGGAAAATCCAACCCCATCATTGTTTTGCAAATGTCTTTTGATAATTTCTCAAGGGTGCCTCTTAGACTCTAACTCTTATTTTTCTTATTATTTTCACCATAAAATTAATTAAAGATGTCAGCTAATCACACATGGGTTTCTTTTCCTCTTCCTCCTTAGATCATGGATATGCGTCCCACTCTTTAAGCCATTACATAAAAATATACTCATTTATAATTCAAAGTATCTTTACATTACAAAAATTAGGGGGAAAGAATACCAAGGATATCACAAACCCTACCCCCTTAAACTGACAACAAATACAATTTTAAATATGTCCTTAGGTGCAAAGCTTATTTTCCAAATTGTAATCAACATTTTTTTGCAAACGAACTTTTTTTGCTAGGAAGCGGATACATTATGGGGAGAAAAGAATCATTTAGCTTGGTATCATTATTGATAGTGCTGATCTTCCACACTTTTGTTTTGAATGTTCATTCAAATAAAAGGTTGGATAGGCCCATGTGCTTCTACTAGGTTCAATTAGCTTTCTTTGTGGGAACTCAACAATTTCTTCTGTACAATATTATAGATTTACTGGTGACATCCATCTAGTTGTAATATTTTGTGGAGTTCTTCAGAATCCATCTTTGCAAGATAAGTCCATAAAATACTACTCTGTAGGCCAAAAGTAATTTAGATGTTTTGAAATATAATATTTCATTATTTTTCAAAATATGTGTAGGCTTTTATTCACCATGCAGTTTTACATGCTTAATAATATCCTTGACTTTGATACACATGTCTACTAACTATTGAGGTTCTTCTTCAATGCATGATTTCAATCTCATTTTCAATAGTATCTCTTCCTATAAACATGTTAAATCAGCATCAACCTTCATTTTTACTTGTTACTTGTTGATGACAAATGGAAGAGACTTATTATCAAAATCTTGGATAGATATCTTGCCACAACCAATATTGCAATTATACAATGTAACAAGGATAGTAAAGTTATTAGTCTTAATATAAAATATTCAAAGAATATGAATGAATAAGAATCACCTAACCATTATTTGCTTTGAACTTGATTCTGGTGGGCTACAAGAGATTTGCCAGAATTTATCCTACTTTTGCATAGGATTTCATGGAACCAATATCTATCTTAGTATTTAGAAATTACTTCTTGTAATATTATATCTCAATTATGTTCTAACTAAAATGGCAAGTTTATCTCTAATTCCATACTCAATGTGCAAACAATGTGAGGCTACAATAGGTTGTTCATTTTGGCCTTTTTCTTCATCTTGAAGACTAGCCTAGGTCAAGCTCTTGGTTTCAAATGCTTACTTTATGGGGAGGAATATACACAAAGGAGGATAGAAGTAAATTGTGTAGTGGATGGTCGAAAATTAACCCCAAATAAGACTATAGAATGACAACATCTAGAAAATTGTGTTCATTACTTAGAATATTAATGATTTGGTTAGGGATTCCTTAGATACTGAATTTTATGTTGCAAATATACATATAACCTATCAAATATTACTAGTAGTAGAAGAAACAACCCAGAGCAAGTATCCAAGCTATAAGAAATGAACATAAAATTGGATATCATCATAGTAATATTAGATTTCAAGCCCCATTGATGTTGACTTCTTCAATGTATCTTAATATATACATACATGCACATACACACACACATTATCTACGTACACAATAAATCAAATTGATAGTTTATATAATTATATGTATGTGGCTATAGCATTGAGCCGCTATATCTATATATATATATCCTTTATTTCTTCACCAAGCAGTTTTACTTGCTTAATAATATCCTTGATTTTGATACTCATGTCTACTAACTATTGAGGTTCTTCTTCAAGTGCATGATTTCAATCTCATTTTCAATAGTACCTCTTCCTATAAACATGTTAAAACACCATCAACCTTCATTTTTACGTGTTATTTGTTGATGATAAATGGAAGAGACTTCTTGGATAGATATCATGCCAAAACCAATATTGCAATTATATAGTGTAACAATGATAGTAAAGTTATTGGTCTTAATATAAAATATTCAAAGCATATGAATGAATAAGAATCTCCTAACCATTAATTTCTTTGAACTTTACTCTAGTGGGCTACAAGAGATTTGCCAGAATTTATCCTACTTTTGCATAGGATGTCATGGAACCAATATTTATCTCGGTATTTAGAAAGTACTTCTTGTAATATCATATCTAAATTATATTCTAACTAAAATGGAAAGTTTATATATAATTCCATATTCAATGTGCAAACAATGTGAGGCTACAAAAGATTGTTCATTTTGGCCTTTTTCTTCATCTTGAAGATAAGCCTAGGTCAAGCTCTTGGTTTCAAAATCTTACTTTATGGGAAGGAATATACACAAAGGAGGATAAAAGTAAATTGTGTAGCAGATGGTCAAAAATTCACCCCAAATAAGACATTTGTAGAATGAAAACATCTAGAAAATTATTTACATTAGTTAGAATATTAATGATTTGGCTAGGGGTTCCTTAGATATTGAATTCTATGTTGCAAATCTACATATAACCTATCAAAGGTAACTAGTACTAGAAGAAACAACCCAAAGAAAGTATCCAAGCTATAAGAATAAATATAAAATTGGATATCATCATAGTAATATTAGATTTCAAAGCCCCATTGATGTTGACTTCTCCAAAGTATCTTAATATATACATACATGCACATACACACACATTATCTACATACACGATAAATCGAATCGGTAGTTTATATAATTATATGTATGTGGCTTAATAGCATTCAGCCATATATATATCTATATATCTATATATATATATATATATATATATATATATATATATATATATCAGTTTTACTTAAGATTAAGTCAACATTGCAATCTTGTAGAAGTGTGCATAGCATCATAATAACATAGTGGTCTTATGTATACTACCTCAACTAAGAAGTACAAACTAAATTTTAGTCGGTCACACAAATGCATGCACAAACACACATGCACACACATGC
>APFE030810861.1:58631-69530 GCA_000404065.3 Pinus taeda
TCTAGTAATATATATGTATATATGCACTATAAAAGAGTGATTTTCACATGGATTTAATCTGGTAATATATTTGTGTTTATGTTCCAATAGAGAAATACACATAGGGATTCAATTTAGTGATTATAATATAATTATAATATATATATGTATGTATGTATATGTATGTATTTTACATATGTGTGCATACACACACAAATACATAGTTTTATATGATTTTATTCTTTTAACTATGTAAAAAATATTCATAAAATCATCACAATAAATGTTTGGATTTTGTAGATAATGAATATATGAAAATGCAAGACAATACAACAAAAACTATTTTCATCGCTTAATTAAACGAATATTTCCTTTGGAATCACACTAATTCTTATCCAAAATAGAGTATAAGAAGTATCGTAGATAGATTCTTTGCTTGTCAACTCACAATTCGAGCCTGAATCTTGCTCTCATTACCGTGTTAGTCATTTGGAAGTCCATTAAATTACTACCCTACCAACTCTAATGGCTACTCTCCTTCCCTAAGGACTCCCAAACTAAAATGGGTTTGTATGACAAGTACCAATATACCAAAATGTAAGAAGAGTGAAGCTTCAAACTTGAGAGAAAGTCCCTAATCACCAACATAAAGTTAAGTATTATGACAACTATCCAATATTAGGGTGCAAAAAGTATCCAATTTCTAGCTCAAGCCTTCATTTTATGGGCTTTATGGCTCAAGCCACTTACCCATTTCATTAAAAAAGGCATTTCCTTTTTTATCAATTACATGTTATTCACCTACGCATTTGTCACTCACATGCACAAGTGCACAAGTAAATCCTTATTTAAAAACATAAAATAATGATTAATCCTCACCTAACTACCACATTCCTATTTTTTCTTCGATACGTTCCGTTGATCTCCTCCTCATTGCTTATTTGGGTGGATGCACGAGAAGTTACTACTCTTGATAGTTATCAACTCTATTTAATCTCTATCACTCTCACTTTTGTTATCCCACACTTATATTTGAATTTGTATTTCGTATTCCTCTTTCTTCTCTTTGATTCAAGTGAGCACTAGTAACTGAATTCTTCTTAATTCTTTTTTTTTTGCCATTTGATGCACATTCTAAAATGGATTTATGTCCACATGATTTTTAAATAAATTATTTTATTTCTCTTAGTTATGAAATGTACTAAATAATATGCTCAACAAATGTAACTCTTCTTAAACTTAATAAAAATGCACATGCTAAATAAACCATGTTTTCACATGTGTGGCCCATCATCTTTTAATGTATACTCAACCACTTGAACCAATACTAGTTGTTTAATTCCCTTCAACAGTTACCTTCTAGTACTGTACCAAGGTTGCCATGTTCATTTATGCCCTTCAACCATTCAACTTTCTAGGTGGGGGAAATGGTGCAACTATAGAGACCAAGTTAACTCAACTATTACTAACCTTGTTGAGATTTTAATGGTCACTAAGGAATATGGATTTATCCTTATTTCACACTCCTCAACTAATCCTTGTGAGTGATTGAATCCATGGCCCACCCTTATGGCAACTTGTAACCTCTAAGTGGAAATGTTACTAACTTTTCAACCTGGGTCATAGAAATGAAGTGCTCGCAAGGGGAATAGGAATCTTGTTCCTGCTCTCGTGATGATACCATGTAAACTTCCATACAACCCCATTTGTCCATTGGTCGACAAGCATATTCTATTCTTGGACACACTAAAGAAAACACATCTAACTATTGCATAACCCTAAATTAAAGCATATCATTGATCTCACAACATATTCCAAAATGGAGATCCGGTTGGCTATCAAGGCACCCTTGTTTGACATTTGACTCAAATCAAGAGAATGAAAAGGGTTTAAAATATAATGACATAAAAAAAATACATGAAAAACATCATACATATGATCTAATAAATATAACAATGCAAGATGATCAGAAACTAGTCCCTTTCTTTCAAGAATTTCAAATGGTCCCACATATTGTGGTGACATCTTAGTTCCCTTCCCAAATATAACTAAATCTTTTAATAGACTCCCTCAAAAGAACACATTTTGTCTATATTGTGATTATTTTAGTCTTCCCAACATTTATGTTGATCCATTACATACATGTGCAACATATCTTCTAAAATATATTATTTCAATTTATCCGTCAATTTATGAATGGTATGATGTGTTGAAATTAAATGGCATTCCTAATGTTGTTTGAAATCTCATCTAAAATCTACCTGTAAATACTAATCCTCTATTCAAAATTATCTTCTTAGGAATTCCATGTAATCTCACTATTTCATTAATGAATGCCCTTGATATTTTTGGTGCTTAATAAGTAGTCTCCACTAGAATAAAAAGTACACATTTTTCCAAAGTGTCTACTACCTACAAAAATACAATTGTATCTTACTAATTCCATAGGTAATTGAACTTTAAAAACCATTAAAATCACTTCTCATTTTGATTCTAGTATCGCATATGGTTGCAATGATCTAGTTGAAAATTGATGCTCAACTTTCACTTGCTTACATTCAATAGATTTACCTACATAATTAACTATATTTTTCTTCATTTTCAAAAAAACAAATTTTTATTTGCATTCACCTTGTTTACTCCAAATAAGCCATATAAATTACTCTATGAGATTTAAATTTTGAATTTCATAATTTGGAAATATATAAATCCTTCCGTAAAATCTTAATAAGTTTTCATTTTCCAATAAACATTCTTCACATTTTAGAATCTTCATCACTTCATACTCTAATTCCAACTTAATTTCTCTATGCCATTTGTCTTCTAATTGTAACTTCAATATATTTGCTCGTAAGTTTATCTTTAATAGAAAAAATGAGAAAATATGTGGCTTATGACTTAAATAATCTATTACTCTATTTATTATTCCTTTAATGTATGATATATCTAAATTGAATTACACACCCTCCCTCAAGAAATGAAAACCCTACCTTAGGAAATGCATGCCCTACCCTAGGAAATACACATCATGCCTTCAGAAATGTATGCCCCATCTTAGGAAATGCATGCCATGCCTCAGGTAATGAACAAGCTACATTTTATGCTTCAACAAACTAACTTTGAATAATTTTTATCTAGACCTCCCCTTTGGTGATGATTTTATCCACAATTGTCCACTATGACCACATTGGAACCTAGTCATCTTCTAAAATATTCATAGAATCCATTTGGTGATGAAAATTGTTTATTTTTATCATGATGTACTTGATAATTATGGATAAATCTTTGTCTATCATTCAAGTTAATTTGTGTAAATATATGTTGTAGTCCATGAGTATATGTCTTTGACACAAATTTCTTCCCACTAAGTAATATCTCCAAATTCTTAATGTGTTAACTATTGCCATAACTTCCACATCATGCATTGTGTAATTCTTCGAGTGGTCAAAATTTTCTTGAAGCATAGACAATTGTCATACCTTGTTGTATTATTACTCCACCCAGTCTTTCCTTTAATTCATCCATACATACTAGAAAATCTTGATCCATATCCAGTCGTATGAATATTAGAGTGATCACCAATAATTCCTTAAGTTTCTAAAATTATTCTTCACATCATTGTGTCCATTAAAATTTCATATTCTTCTTCTATAACTTAATAATAGGATTCATAATAGTTGAAAGTGTAAACATCCCTCCCACATTTACCCACATTAACTGGCCTTTTGGGGTAAACATAAGATGAGGGCTACTATGACATGACTCTTCCTCCTAATTACAATTAAGGAAGTAGAATTGACAAACTAGAACCTTACTAACCTTCCTCGGGAGCTACAAGACACCCAAGAGATAAACAACCACTCCTAGTGCCCAAATCATGAGCTAGAATGTCTTTCTGATTGCTCGAGCTCCCACCCGCATGCATGAGAAGGCCTCCATGCAGTTAAGGGCCTCCAACCACATGAATAAGCCTACTAGGTAGAGCTTGTGACCTAAACACTTCAGTTCATAGGGTGTGGTCCCAGATTATGAGCCTAAATTCCAGGTTAGCCTCCAGAACACTGCCCAAAACTCAGTGAGACTTTCTAGAATGATAAGTGACGTCAAGAAAAATCAATTCATATAAAACTTGATTAAATTCTTGACCTAACCATGCCTAACCATTAAATTAATTTCGTCAAACATATTGAGAACATGTAATGTATAGGTTATGAATGCATATCTGAACATAGGAGTTTGATACTTATCTGGGAATCATCAAGAATATCTAATGCACTCTCATATTAGTTGCAATAACATCTATTAGCCCATGAATTCAATAACCATTCATCAACTAATCAAACATGTTAAGGGCCATAACTAGAACATGTTATGAAACCATGCTTATAACCAGAATAATAACCCTGATAGAACAACCATCAAAGCCACATAATAACAAGTACAAGTAATCATGAAATAAAAGAGGAAAAGAGATCATACTAACATATGCAAAAGCCAACCAAGTCAGGGACTTCCACGTACCACCCGACCATATATTGGGTTGAACCAAATCTTCCTTTTAGTCAATCACCCTCGTGCCATATTCCAAGCATGGATGTGAGATCTCATGGAATAAACCAAACCAGGGCTTCTAGAGGCCAAACCACCTTAACCAATGACTCCACCTCACAGTCAGACATCACTGACACCAACTAGATCGATCTCTATCCAAATTGTCCAGGGCTCTAGAGAATTTGTTCCAACCGCGGCTCCAGGACCATGGCTCCATAGTGTTTTCCAACCCAGCTTCAGGGACTAGTAACTCAACCCACCAAGGGCTCCAGAGATTTTTTCACAACCTAATCGCCAGTACTAATAATTCAACCCAAGTTGTTTTAGGGCTTCCAGAGTGTTTGTTCCAACCAACGACTCCAGGAACTAGTAACTCAACTCACATCCATAAGGAACCTTAGCATCGATCATAAAACAACAAGTGGAAAAACCCATAACACCATAGTTATATAAGAAATGAAAAGGCAAGGATAAAACCACCGTCAATCTAGGAAAATATCCATGTTAATGATAGCACATGACCAAATGATCACATGCATATAACATGCATCCATAAACCATAAAGGAAAACACACATGCAACCTGTTACCTGCAAATAAATCCAATTATATTTGTTGATCCACTTGTTCCCTTGTTCTTTACTTCTTTCCTTTGCCTTTTTTCTCCAAATCCAACGTATGCCAAAGTGCTCCGAGAGTGCTCCAATAATACTCTAATTGTGAAATAATATGAGAGAATAAGAGAATAGAGGAGAGCTCCAAGTTAAAACTAACCAAAGACAGAACCAACAAAAGACATTAACTAATCCTCATAAGCCTTTTTTTATCATTGAGGCCTCTATTTTCTTCATTTTCCTCCATTTTTCCTTCAATTTCCCTCTCACTCAAATATGTGACCTTTCATCTCCCTTTTCTCCTATTTTCCTTTTCTTTCATAAACACATGTCAATTATTGCCTCTTTTCCTTTGTCAAATTCCTTTGCTACTAACAAACTAAAAGTGACACCCACTAGGATGTTTTTCCCACCACTCAGCTTGGAATATGTGTCCCATGACCTTGGTCTTATATTTTTTTACATGGAAAATAAACTAGGGCTCGTTACAAACCCCTCCCCATTGGGGAATTACTGTCATCGGTGTTCAATGACGCTTATAACCAGCAAAGCATGGAGCTTTATAACATAGCTTGTTGAAATATTTACAATAACAAACTTCTAAAACATGAAAAACATACCGCTTACTGGAGCATTATAACACAACTCATTACGGTATTTAAAATAACAACCACATATACTCATGTACATTTTATTCAACCAAAAAATAATCATACTATCTATGGAGCTTTATAAATCTAGCTCGATATAGTATTCACAATAATAGACACATGCATACATTTGTACATTTGTTTTAACCAACAAATAAAAGGATCTGATGCCTGCATCCACAATAAGGGAATCTAGAGGCTCACACCTCCACCCTCAAAAGTAGTACGAGGATTCATCTCCTTCCCATGAAGTCCAGAATCCGCTGCCAAAGTCAAATATGAATACAATGTCTGGAGCTATTATCCTTGCGCTAATTATTCTCTCAGTGAACAATTACCTACTCATTGTTCTAGGGAACACTCCCAATGTGCTTCTAATTCCATTTGAAAATGCTAATGACCACAAAAAATGTATTCCTCAACCTTCCCTTCTTTGTTATACAGTCCCTTAGGAAATCTGGTCACCCCTTTATGTGCATTCGCACACCTTCCAAGTTTCGGCATCCCCTTCTCAGCTACACAGTCCCTTGAGTGATCCATTCATTGACAAGGTTTCCTTGCATTGGAAGGTCCAAAAACTAAGGCATATCCCTACCTCAAAACCATCATACCGGTCATAGCATGCTCATGGAAACCAATGGACATTATTGGCGACGAGTGTCCCACAATGGACCTACTCTTGAATGCTTTACCATCATACTGTTGCATGTTCCATTTTATTTTTTGTTGTTGTTGGTAATTCTTGCAGTCAATTCCAACAACCCAAACTAGGCATTTCCCTGCTTCCCTATACCAAGCACATAATTTCCATTAGACTAAAAAGGAACTGAAAAAAATTCAAACCATACCTCATTGATGGCCCATCAATAAGGTACAACTTCAATTCTGTTCACTTCCTGTCACAACAAGTCAAACTAGCTCTTGATCGAACCATCATGTATAAACATATCACATATGGTTAGCTCAAAAGTCAACTGTCATAAATCAAAATCATAAATCACATGTAACCATCATAAAGCAGAGTCATGGATTACGTACATAGTTAAAACTGATATAAAATATTGATACTTATCTTTCACTCAGTCCTTTGCTTCTACCTTTGTCCTTTATCCTTTCCATAAACACATTAAATCAATCACCACACCCTGCAAGAACCTAGTGTCTTCTCTTCTATTCAATCACATATACACATAATATACATCACAACACGTACATCCACACATGACATACCACACAATACATACACTTACACCTGGTATAAAACACAACACATACACCTACATCCAGTATACAACACAACACATGCACCTACATCCGGTATACAACACAACACATACACCTTCACCCAGTGTACAACACAATACATATACATATACAAAGTAAAACACAACAAATACACATTTCAAGGTACAATGGATAAACAATGCACATAACACAATACTACATGTACACAACACAACATGTACGATATGTACACAATACCACCTGCACAACATGTACACACCACCTACACAACGTGTACACAACACCATATGCACAATGTGTACACAGTACCACATGTACAAAACACCACCTGCATAACTTGTACACATCACCACATGCACACAACACCACATGTACAACATGCACACTACACCGCATATACACCATGTACACAACATAGCATATACAATATGTAAATAGCACCATATGTACATGGTATTCCATATACAACATGCACACAACACCATATGTAGACAATGTCACACATACAACAGGTACACAACACCACATATACAACATGTACACAACACCACATATACAACATGTACACAACACCATATGTACATAACTCCGCACATTAAACATGTACACAACACTGCATATACCAAATGTGCACCACACTAGTACTGCACATCTGGAGACCACATTGTCTCTACCAAGAAACCTTGCTTCTAGTGTCTTTCCACTATCCATGCTTGTCCAAGCATGCCACAAATCACATTGCTTTCATTCCACTAATGTATCCCTCAGCATTACATGCCATAGCATAAACATAGGCATAGTACAAGCACATAAGATCAATACATATCTGCACGATACTAACCTCATATATTTGTCAGAGCTACTCTACCCACTTGATTCTTCATGAGACCAGGAACCTCTTCATGTCATTCACCTGCATACGCAATCATTCCTCCACAAGAATGATCAAGAATGATCTTCGCGATGCTACCTGGAAACACACACACACATATACATACATTAGCATAAAGAAATCATGATCCTTGACAACCATGTCAGGCAACGACATACGTACATACATATATACATATATAGGCATTAGCATAATCATAATCACAACATAATTACTAGATAGCATAAGGTCAAGGTTAAGAGAAATCCCTTTATCCATGCATCACATGCACAACATCAAGAACAATAGTTCCTAACATAGCGAAGGCATCTGATGCCACAAATCCATTTACTTTGCCTTTCTTGTTACCTTTGTCATGATTATTCAACCACTGTCCATTTATCCTAACCCAACCAACCCAACTAGTTGTCATATTCTTTCCTTTAGCTACCCTTATACACACACCAAGCTTCATTCGGGTCTTACATTACTCGTTGGGTACCACACAACTCTCCCCAAGCTCCATTGACTTTTCTCCTTCCCAAACCAATTTCCAAGGCCCTTAAAACATAAAAGGAAAGAACAAGAGACAAACAAGAAGAAAACCATGAAAAACCGATGATAATATGACATCACAAACAAAGTAGCATGCTCATGCACTAGACATAATCAAAGCTACAAATCAAGCGCAAACAAATCAAAAAATATTGAAAGCACAAAACTAGCAAAAAACACCATGACTCAACCCCATGGGTTCCCAATGCTTCCAAGGGAAAGTTCAACCCGAGCCTTATTCAAGATTTCATGGCATACTCTTTTGCCATGCAATCTCGTGCATCATACTACCATAAACACATAATTGTTAGCGCATAAATAAGCATAACAATATATTGGTTACCTTACCTTTTTATACAGAGCACATTGCCTTGTAACTAAACACGTACATGTATATCATCTCTCAAGGAACTCCAATTCCTTGACGAATCTAGCCATAATTGAAAATTAGTTGTTATACATGTCAAATATGTGTTCAAGAATTATAGCACATATCCACATAATGTCAAACAAAATCAAGGTTAAGAATATTCCCTGCATTCATGCAAATCACTCATTCATTTGTAATCACAGTTCCCAAAAATAGCCAAAAGAATTCTCACCAATTCCTTTCTTTTACCTTTTCCTTGCTGCAATTGAGTTTTAATATGTGTTTTACATCGCCTAACTATTAGTTATATAAAAAACAATTGTTACCTTGTCACGATAATGCCAAACATGTTTCCCTACAACTATTCACACATGTCACTCACATGTTCCAAAGATCAATACATCATGTCTATTAATTAAAATCATCCTTTACCAAGACTGGAAGCCATGTCATAATCAATATTCAACTCACAGTCACTAGTCATAATACTACAACTAACACCCACTCGCACTCAAGTGCATATCAACTATCTCAACACATATTGTGTTAATACAACCATCTTAAAACAAGATCATTCCTTCATGAAATCTTATGGACACATGTTAATATCATGCAATTAATCAAACATTCAAACAACCTGTAAACATACCATGTTAGATAAACCAAATAGATGACATAATCAATCTCATACCTCAATGTATCTAAGGGGAGGCTATCACATATTCATAAGTCGGGCCAGATTAGCATGACACAATATCAGAAGTATATCGACTCATACATGAATGTCATAACCATAACCATCTGTAGAGGCCAATCCAGGTTAGCATGATACATACAGTATAAATATCTTAGTCGTAATGACCATAATCATCATGCATATGACCACAATTTATATAAGAACAAGTTACTACCATGCATGATTGTCTGGTGCATATGCGTATGACCACACTCATCAACTAAAATCTATCATCCATGTAACCATAACAATAATATAATGGTAGGAATTTACATAACCATAATGCTTATAACAATCATTAACCAACATACCTGCAAACCCAAGCATACAAATGTATATGATGATTGTATCTTACCCTGAGGTCTAGTGTTGAAATATCACTCTAATAATATGCATTTCTTGCTCTATCTTAGCCAATATATCAACATAATAACATACCAACAACATCATGATGAGACAAACTACATATAATGACCACATGCATGACAACCATAACCATGATAATTCATGCATAACAATCACATAGGCAACTAACATGCATGCATGTAAAACACAAACTTTGTCGATCCAATCCAAGTGCTTGAACCTAGGAGCTCTGATACCACCCTATAACCACCCTTCCCACATTTAACCACTTTAATTGGCCTGTCGAGGTAAACATGACATGAGGGCTACCATGACATGACTCAACCTCCTAAGTACATTTAAGGAAGTGGAATCGACAAATTGGAACCTTATTGGCCTTCCTCAAGAGTTACAAGACACCTAGGAGTTAAACAACCACTCCTAGTGCCCAAATTCTGAGATGGAATGCCTTTTTGCTGACCTAGGCTCCCAACTACATGCATTACAAGGCCTCCATGCGGTTGAGGGTGTCCAATCGCATGCATAATCTTACCAGGTAGCATTTGTGACCTAAATTGTTCAGTTCAAAGGGTGTGGTTGTAGGTTTTAACCTCGTACAAAAATTACCTGCATACGAATTCTAAAACACATAAAATAAACAATAGTGAAAGCACAACACATAAAACAAATATACACAGAGATTTTCCCCTGGATCCCAAAACCGGGACTATCAGATTGATTTTTTAGTATGTTCCCTTCAATGTTACAATACATATATACATATGCCGAAGCATCCAATACCATGGACCGAAAACCATCGCGCCCAAAACCATGCACAAAACCATAGGTAGGTTCGCCCACCTAATATAGGGTCCAAAAAAAAATTCTCTAGGGTGTTGCCCTAGACTTCGTAGAGGGGGGCTAAATTCCCCCCTCAAACCCCTTGTGACCCCCTCATTGCACAGTTGACACAACGAAGGGGGG
>APFE030810861.1:69550-98127 GCA_000404065.3 Pinus taeda
AGCTAGTCGTGGAAAGAATATAACACAACCCAACATTCTCCCACTTGTTGTTTTCTTTTCATAGGAGAGCTTAGTCATTTATCCAGCCATGCAACGCCCATTGTTTCTCTATACCAAGAGAACTTCTCAGAGCTCACATATTTTGTCAATGCATCTGCAGTATTCTTCAAAGTGTCCCCCTTAACTAGCAACACCTTTTTGTCTTCTATCATATCCCTCACAAAGTGATACTAAACATCAATGTGCTTTGTATTTGAATGATAAGCAGGGCTCTTTGCCAAGAAAATTGCACTTTGGCTGTCATAGTCTATACTTATAGCTCCTTGTACTAACCCCATACTTGAACACAATCTCTGCAACAAAGCTGCTTCCTTGATTGCATGAGTAGCTGCCATGTATTCTACCTATGTAGTCGATAGTGCCACTACAAATTGTTTCTTACTCATCCAACTGACTGCACCTCCAAATAGGTTAAACACATACCCACTTGTAGATCTTCTTTGATCTAGATCTCCAACCCAGTCTACATCAACAAAGCCACGAATATCCAACACTCTATCCAATCCTAGTCTTCCTTGGTAGCATAAACAATAATCACTAGTGCCACGCAAATACCTGAAAACCCGCTTCACTGTTGTCCAGTGCTCCTTCCATGGTTTTGACATAAACCTGCTCAATAATCCCACTTCATGTTCAATGTATGGTCTAGTACAGACCATCGCATGCATCAGGCTACTGACTGCACTTGCATATGGAACACAAGATATGTCCTCTTCCTCTTCTTGTGTCTTGGGACACTGTTCAACAGATAGCTTTACACCTACAGGAATATGAACCTTCACCAGTTTACTATGCTACATATTAAACCTTTGTAGTATTGTCTCGACATACTTCCTTCGGTTTAACCATAGCTTCCTCTTTGCCTGATCTCTTTTAATTTCCATGCCCAAAATATAATTTGCAACACCAAGGTCTTTCATGTCGAATTTTGAGGACAATTGGGTCTTCAAATCCTAGATAATTTTTTTGTCATTTCCAACCAACAACATATCATCCACATACAAGACCAGATAAATAACATGGTCACCAATTAATTTAAAATACACACAGTGGTATACTTTGCTTATGGTGAAGCCAAGTCCCCGTATAAATGTATCAAATTTTTGATACCACATCCTTGGAGACTGTTTTAACCCATACAGAGACTTTTTTAACTTGGATACCAGTTCTTTCTTTCCCTTCACCACAAAGCCTTCAAGTTGCTTCATGTAGATCTCCTCTTCTAGATCCCTGTGATGAAATGTTGTCTTCACATCCATCTGTCCTACCTCAAAATCAAAAGTAACAACAGTAGATAAAAGTAATCCAATAGAAGCTACCTTAGCAACAGGAGAAAAAATATCACCAAAATCAATTCCTGACACCTAGGAATAACCTTTTGCTACCAACTAAGCCTTGTATTTCTCCACCTTTCCTTCTACATTTGTCTTCTTCTTGAACACCCATTTGCTACCAATGGGATTCCTTTCGGTCGGCAACTCCACCAGATCCCAAGCCTCATTTTTGTGCAAAGATGCCATTTCATCAACCGTGGCCTCTTTCCAGAGTTTTCCATCCTCTGAATCTACTGCTTCCTTCACAGTTATGGGATCATCATCAGTAATAGATAAAGCAAAATTTGAACAGAAAGAAGATGGATGATACCTTTTTGGCGGCCTTCTTTCTCGAACTAATCTTCTCATAACCAGAGTTTGTGGATGTTCATCTTTTGATTCCTCTTCTGCTGTAGAGTTTGATTCTTCCTCCTTTAGCTCAAACTATATCTTCTCAGGGTTCCTCTGGTTTGATTTCATGTTTAATAACATCTTTCACCTCTCTAAACACCACATCTCGGCTGTACACAACCTTCCTTGTTACTAGGTTCCAAAGTTTATAGCCTTTTAAACCATCCTTATACCCAATAAAGATGCACTTTTCAGATTTACTATCCAACTTTGTTCTTTTCTCCTTTGGAGCATGTACATATGCATCACATCCAAATACCCTCAGATGTGAAAGAGAGGGCTTTTTACTAGTCCATAGCTCTTATGGAGTCTTATCCTCCAATGTTGATGAAAGTGATCTGTTGACCAGGTAGCATGCAGTCTCCACTGCCTTTGCCAAGAATTCCTATCCTAACCTGGCATCACTAAGCATGCTTCTTGCCCTTTCCATTAACGTCTTGTTCATTCTTTCTGCAACTCCATTTTTCTCAGGTGTGTATGGAGTATTCTTCTGCCATGCTATACCACACTTCTTACAAAATTCTTCAAATTCCTTCTTGCAAAACTCTCCACCATTATCTGTCCTGAGCACCTTTATCTTCTTCTCTGTCTGGTTTTCCACCGGAGCCTTAAATTTTTTAAACCTATCAAAGACTCCAAATTTATTCTTAAGGAAATATATCCATGTATTCCTTGAGAAGTCATCTATAAATGATACATAGTACACAGACTTACCCAGTGATGGAACCTTCACAAGTCTAAATACATCACTCTACACAAGCTCTAATATTTGTTTCACCCTCTTACCACCAGAGGGGAAACTCACCTAATTCTGCTTCCCAAATACACAATTTTCACAGAAATAAAAATCCAGAGAGCTATTAGTCATACCTTCTGCCATACCTTTACCATGAAGTATTCGAAGGCCCTTCTCTCCAATATGTCCAAGCCTTTGATGCCATAACATAGTCTTTTCTCCAGAGACCACTAGATTTTCTTCTCCACTTTCAGGAACCACAATACTTTTGCACCCATCAACAACAGTGCTACCTTGCAACTTGTATAGAGTTCCAATCCGAACTCCCCGCATCAATACCAATGCTCCCCGAACCATCTTGCAGGTATCCTTCTCGAACACTATTTTTATACCTCCCATCTAGCTTGCTTACATAAATCAGATTTCTAGCCAATGCAAGAATATGAAGAACACCCAGAAGTGTTCTAATCCTTCCACCTTGAAAATTCAACTTAACTTTTCTGTGACCAACGATTTTAGCCTTCCTGTCATCCCCCTAAGAAGACATCACCACCATCATATTTCATGTACTCGCAGAACCACTCTCTATGGGGAGTGAAGTGAAAGGATGCACCTAAGTCAATTAACCATACCTCATGATCTACATGTCTACTTGAAGAAGCTAAGTACACATACCCACCTTCATCTGAGGTGGTTTTTGCCTCTGCAAATGGAGCATCATCAGATCCCTTTCCTTTTTCAAGAGATTTAGATTTACAATCCCTTTTGAGTGCCCATCCTTTTCACATTTCCAGCACTTCCTTTTCGCATTTCCAGCACACCTTTACAGGTTTTCCTAGAGATTTAGATCTCCCTCTAGATTTAGATCTCCCACTCGATGACTTATTTTTGTTTCTGTTCTGGGACCTTCCTTGTACAGACAAAGCATCACCATTCTGGCTCTCCATATTTTTCGTCTCATAGTCTTCATCAGTAAGGATAAGACTATTTCATCAAACTGCAAGGTTGCTGTGTTGCTACCTATTGCAATAACCAGACTATCCCACAAATATGGTAGATAACACAACAAACTGATGCACTTACCTTCATCTAAAATTTTAATATCAACAGATAATAATTGAATTATCACATTATTAAATGCGTTCAGATGCTCTATCACTGAGTCTCCATCTTTCATCCTCATGTTATACAGTTTTTTTTGTACAAACAATTTATTCACGAGAGACTTATATTGGTACAAAGTCCCTAACTTGTCCCACAAAGCCTTAGTTGTAGATTCCCCTGATACATTTAGCAATACTGAATATGAGACACACAATCATATTGTGCTCTTTTTCTTCTGATCCAACTTCTTCCATTCTTCATCGAACACTCCCCTTGGTTTAGTACCCAGATCTACCACGACCCACCAATCTTTATCTACCAACAGATCCTCCATCTTGAGTTTCCATAACAAAAATCTGACCATTAAATTTCTCAATATCTATCTTTCCACTGCTCGCCATCTTCTTTCACCACGAGAATCAATCCCGCAGATCTCCCACTGGCAGGGTCTACCACAAGCCCGAGTGAAAACCCTCAGCAACAAAGGCATCACCTTGAAGCCAAAACATCTCTGATACCAAATGTAGGTTTTAACCCTATACATAAATTACCTGCATACGAATTCTAAGACATAGAAAATAAACAATAGTGAGAGCATGACACATAAAACAAATATACACAGATATTTTCCCCTAGATCCCAAAACCAGGACTACCAGATTGATTTTTCATTATGTTCCTTTCAATGTTACAATACACATACGTACATGCTGAAGCATCCAATACCATGGACCGAAAACCATCGCACCCAAAACCATGCACAAAACCATAGGTATGTCCACCCACCTAATATAGTGTCCAAAAAAAATTTCCCCAAGGCGCTGCCTACACCTCGGTTTAACTAGGGGAGCTAGTCGTGGAAAGAATATAACACAATCCAACAATGGTCCTATATTTTGAGCATAAATTCGAAGTCAGCCTCTAGACCACTGCCCAAAACTTAGTGAGACTTTCAAGAATGATAATGGACATCAAAACAAAGTCATCATACAAAACTTGACCTAACTAGGCCTAACCATGATAGTCATTTCGTTAAACATATTGAGAACATGTAATCTATGTTGATCTAAAGATGATCTGAGGTTGTCATTGATGTAAACCCAAGCAGCACCAGGGGCTACCCTGATCTTGAAAGGGAATTTTGACTTGACAAATTACTCTATTTTGAGTCAAGGGTCTTCTAGATAGATTCTACTCGTCGAGATGTTTCCGTTGATATATGGCACGCCAAGTAATTCTTCACAGTTTGAGAGATATTCATGTTTGAATTTAGTAACCCTAGTTAGTGGGCTAAAACCCTATGGGGTTGTGGCATGGCACTCATAATTAGTTTTGGTCATTGAATAGTCATTAATTGATAATTTTTTAAGCTCCTAAAACCCCTCCAACATTCTCTATAGAAGCCCCTCTCAACTCTATAAAAATAAATCTCATATATCCTCCAAATGGAGTGATCGTGGAAGTTTTTCTATAACTTCATTTCTACGAAGTCTTAGATTCAGAAATTAAAACCCATTTGATTCGCAATCCTGATGAACTTCTTGACTAAATTTCAGACCTTGGTTCGCTATATTGTCGGAGATATGATATGTGGAAGTTATGGTTTTTGCAGGCTACTGAATTTCATCTCAAAGAAGTCGCCTTGGGAAAATCGTCATAACTCTCTCTCTGAGAAGATGATTGGAATTCTGTAAAAAGTGGTGGATAGTGCATGGAATTTAGTTTTTTGTATATCAATTTTAGAGCCGAAGGAGGAAACAGTGATACGTGGCACGTCATACAAGTTTTCTCTACTGAACTAGTCCATAATTAGATCATTGTGAGAGATTGGGCATAACTTTGCCTTGAAGAGTCCAAATCGGTTCAGACCCATGGCATTGGAAAGAAGACTTAGAGGGATTCTACAAGACTGAAGATCACATGTTGGGGATCTGAAATCGCATAGATACATCAGATTAAATATCGTGCTCCTAGAAGGCAAGAAAAAGTACATCAAGTGTTGTCAAGGGGTGCAAAGGACCAGACTTTCTAGGGTAGCAAAGAGCAAGTTGCAGCAAAATGATGCAGCAGAGGTAAGATACATGTAAGTATATTCTGTATATGCATGTTCATCTCTTAATTTCATTAGGTTCTTTGTATTCTAATTTGTTTTTTTTGCTTAGCATTGACATATGCTCTGCAGGATGAAGTAAGTTTTTCTATTATCATGTCATGGATATTTCCTTGAAGACTTATTGCAGGTATTATATATTCATCAAGAGAAGACTCAATGCATAATCTAATGTTTTGAAGAACGAGAAAGGGTAGCATGACAAGAGTAGCAATCAAGGTGAAAAACAGCAGCAAGAAGTTCACCACTTGAAGTCTTCAAGTGGGCAGCACTGCATACAGACATTGTAAAAGTATCATTGTACATAGTCATTGTAAAATCATCTTTGTAAAAGTTGTACAAGTGTCTACCTACCAAGATTTGAAGAGGCGGTGTCGGGAGGTCTAGGATCATCATTAGGTGGTTGTGTCATAGTTGCGGTTATGGTCTTGTGTGTCTTATTTTTCTACGTCATTATATATCATTGTAAAGTGGACCATTTTCCCTCGTACGGGAGTCCATTCTTCTTTTATTCTTCTATAGGGTGCTAGGCTGGTGCATGAAGTCACCAATAGTTTCAAGCATGTGAGAACTTCAGGGTGGTAGGGTGGTGGTAGGGTGAGTTGTAGCTCATTGGGTGTTGGGGCATCCGTTCAGTTGACTACTGAAGAATCTCGGGCGTTGGAGCGTCCATCCAGTGCGAGCTGGAGAAGAATGTTTTTTCTAGATTCTAGGAAGTTGGAGATTTATTTTCAATTGGAGTTGAAGATTAAAGAATGATTAGAAACGTGTTCGGTGGTTTTTGACTCGGAGGGGGTTTTCGACCTAAAATTTGTGTGCCTTCTGTGTTCTTTTATTCATTGTTGTTACTACATAAACATTAATGATAATTGAATATTAACTAATGCTCTGAAAAGATTTAAAAGTTCTAATAGCTAAGGGATACTAATTCAACCCCCCCTAGTATTTTCCAACAATCTATAAGTCATGAATGCATGTTTGAACATAGGGGTTTGATACTTATCTGGGAATTATCAAGAAGGTCTAATGTCATTTCATAATATTTTCAATAACATCTATTAGCTCATGCATTCAATAACCATTCATCAACTAATAAAACATGTCAAGAGCCATAACTAGAACACGTTATGAAATCATGCTTATAATTAACATATAACCATAATAATAACCCTAATATAGATGTTAGCTCTGCTATGCAACGATTATTTTCTAAGGTCAGAGATAGGCTTGGTTTGCTTGGTTGTGCATAGAAGGACAACACATAAGTCATTATCTCCTTTCTGCCCCTATCCCGCTTATTCTCCTTCAGCTCCATTTCCTCCATTTTTCCTCTAAACCCTGCAAAGTAGCCCTTTTCAACTCTAGAACTCGCCATAAATCCTCACCCACATGACCTCGTGCTTCCGTAACCCATCGCCATCCTTTGATCGCAGCCGTTAATTGTCCCGATCCAACGGTCCCCACCGCAAATAACCAGCCCTTCTGTTTCCCGCCGTCCGATTATCCCCGCCACGATCGGACGACATTCGCTCCTCCCACTCTCGCAAACCAACCGCGCGTTAACTCATGATCAAAGCAGTTTCTATCATGTCCCATTTGCCACGCTTCACACGTTGGCTGGCATCACTTGCCCTTGTACGATTACCGCTCACCCACCAAAAGCGGTGCGATCAATACCGCTTACTACCAAAACCGTAGTCCTCGGCTCGTTAAACCCCGTGCATCTTCAACGCTTGATGATCGTTGGATCTGCCATCCTGAGATCCAACGGCCTGTGTCCACTCCGCTTCCGAATTTCCCGATACCTCCCACCAAGCCGTATCCGTTGTCCATCTGTTCCATGCGACGACCAATCTTGCTCCTTTGACCAGATCGTCCACCCACCATGCAGTATGCCACATTTGACTGTTTTGTGCTCCTGAAGGACAAAGGCGATCATCTACTAGTACCCGACACATTTTATCTTCAACAACTGCATTTAAGAAACAATATGGTCGAGAAGGAAAAGGACGTGCCTCGAGCAGATCACCACATTTAACAGTTATGGAACTTCTTCCACACGACACTCCACCTACTCGAGAAGTACAACAGAGCATCCGAGAAGTTCAAATTCGTTCACTGAAGTAGGCATACTACACTAGAGATTCCATCAAATAGTTAAGGCAGTTGGTGGTCAATTACGACCCCTCGACGCCTAGAGTAGCAGAACATCTTTGTAATGAAACTCTATATATACCCAAAAAATAGATGTAATCAAGGTTGATGGTTGTTTTTTTGATGTAAGGTTCAACTTCTGGAGACTATAACTGCTTTGATACTTGCAGTGTCTCGTCTTCATTTTCAGCTAATACAAGCTTCTTTTGCTATTAATTTCTCACTTTTCACTTCTATTTTGTACTAGGTTGTGCCTGTTATGCAGTTTTCATGAACTCTTGATATTTAGCATTAGAGGAGTTGTCATCCTACCTCTGTGTTAAAGTCTTGTATGTATCAGTGAATGTGTTATTCAGGTTTCTATTTACCTAGTGACAGAGAATTTTCATCCTGTCTGTGCATTAGGAAATAGATTTGCAGACCTCTTTACTGGTTGTAGCCGGCCATCACATGGTCTTATGCATCTACTGGTGTGGTCATTTTTCTCCGTATTCACCCAATCCCTAAACTGTGAGTAATTGGTGGTCTAAATCCTTGTAGTTTGGGGGTGTTCACGCATGTCTGGAGTCAAGCAAAGTAGGAGTGGTTATATGGCTTGAACAGGCATCATTCCTTTCATTCATCCATTCCCAACATCATGTTGAGTTTATAATGTTCCAGAGCATCTATGAGATACAACCTAAGAGAGTTTCTTGGGGTGATAACATTGATTGGTGTCGTTGTCGGGGAGAGGAGATTGAAGCTCAGCTTCCTTGGGAGAACGACACAGTTCCTGCTTTGATGATAGAAAATGTTTGGACACATTTCTAGTTGTAATCATCTATCTGGCGACTCTACTGGAGGACCAACCTTTTGCGACTCCACATTACAGTTCTGGCTCAATTTGTGAGGCATACCCGGAGAAATCCTTGGAAATCACCAGCTGACCCAGTGCCTAACCCTGAGAAGATTGTTAAGTAGAAGAAAACATCACAGAAAGGAGCATCAGGATCAGGTAAGCCTAAGAAATCTTATGTATTTCTGCAAGAGAAGGTTATAGTTGAGAATACAAAGTTTGAAGATCTAGAGCCTAGTATTGCTAGTGAAGAATCACCTTCAGAGATTCATAAAGCTCCTTGTTCATTTAGTTCCCCTTTGGATCTCAGTCCAAAGGAAGCCTCCCATACAGTCCATCATATTCCCCTGTCTCTGTCATCCTTTTGATTATTCCCCACCATCCAATCTGCCAATATCCTTCCACCTACCCGAGTCATGGTAGGTCAGCAAGCACCCACTAAGATGGAAAGAATCATAGCTGCTAGGTATGGACCCTTGATCTTGCCTATTCCTTTGAATTCCATGCCTGCAGGATAATACCAAAATTATATGCCTAAGTTCACTCGTATAGAGGGGGTATCAGCTGAAGAACATATTGAGTCTTTTTATAGTTACGCTGATAACCTAGATATCAGTGAAGATGATGTGTGGATGAGGGTTTTTGTCCAAAGCCTTGATGGAGAGGCTAGAAAGTGGTTCAGAGAACTGGCCCCTAGGTCTATAGCAGACATTGAGGCCTTAGATGAAGTGTTCCTAAAGCATTGGGGGGATAAGAAAGATCTGTTCTATTATCATACTGAATTTGGGAACTTGTAGAGGGAGAGTGGTGAACTATTGTCTGATTTCAACAAGAGATTCAACCAAATGTATAGCAGAATACCATACGAAGTGAAACCTACCCCTACTTCTACTATGCTTACTTATGCCAATGCCTTCGATTCTCATTTCTGTTTGCTACTCAGGGAAAGAAGATGTACTTCTTTGGTTGATATGTAAAATGTAGCCCTAGAAGTAGAATCAAACATCATGGCTGCAGAAAGGCTTGAAGGTGATGCTGATAGGATAAGACAGAGGGGTGAGCTCTCATCATCCTCAGAT
The DNA here is from genome assembly GCA_000404065.3 of Pinus taeda. Taxonomy (NCBI): domain Eukaryota; kingdom Viridiplantae; phylum Streptophyta; class Pinopsida; order Pinales; family Pinaceae; genus Pinus; species Pinus taeda. The sequence continues at coordinate 79,352 of APFE030810861.1, forward strand.
CTTAAGATCGATAAAATGGCCAAGATGATAGAGCCATTAGCCTCTGAAGTTTCTAAATTAAAGGCTGAGAAGCATTCTCAGGAAGCAGGAGATCCTAGTACCTTTACTCTTTCAAATCCAAATCCATATAGAAGAGAAAAGGAGTAGTTGTAGATTTTGCAAAGAAACAAAGATGCGAACGAGGACCAAAGGGTGAAAACCCTTTTTCAAAATATAGTCATAGAAGAAGAGCAGTTTGAAGAAGAGGAGGGGGTCCATGGTATGGAAGATAAGGGCAGTGCCCCTTTCTTAACCTGAGCTGCCTATGAGAAGTCATTATCCAGAGGCACTGCTCGTGAGTTTGTTGTCCCTACAGAACAACAAGCTTATCATCAGAAGCAACCAGCAGCAGGCCCTACCATCCTTGAAAAGTCTGACCCTAAAGCCAACCCAACTTCTAATGATTATAAAAATCTGCAAACTGGCCAACCTGCTGTTATCCCCAACCCAGTGATCAAAAAGGGTGAGATCAATTCCCCATCATCTTATGTTCCTCTATCTATTCAAGTGACAATCCCTCACAGTCGCCTCCTAGGAACTGAGGCAGGCCATAACTTGATGCCCAAGGCTGATACTGATAATCTCAGTCTTGATATTCTGATGCCTGTCCAGCCGGCCTTTGCACAGCTTGAAGGGGTGGTTTGCCAGATCACAGAGGAAGAGGATGCATAGTTTTGGGACACCTCCTTGGATGTGGACTGTTCTAAGAAAGATGCAAGAGCATGTGAAGTCTTTGTGTCCCCCACACAAGAATACATTGGTTCACCATTTCTATTAATTGTGCAGGCCATAAATGACACAAACAAGTACACACCAACTATTGTTATTCAACAGGTGTACAAAGGCTCCCATGAAGAACATCCAAGGATGAGAGCATACAGAGAGGGGATAAAGTATAAAAAATCTCTACCTAATAAGGTAAAATGCCCTAAAATTTTTGAGGTAGATGATCAAATAAATCCAATTTTGCAAATATTTGATGAACTGGCTGACAGGCATGTTGACCAGGAGAAGGGGAAACAATTTTGGTGGCCCAGTAAATGGGTAGTTTTTGAAGGTTTAGGTTTTCAAGCCTTAATGTTGTAAATGTGTTCTTTTAATGTAGACTTAATTAGAATCCATGCCCAATGGAATATTAGGCAATGTTTTTAGTCTTGCTCTGATTTATAAGGCAGTGGTATATGGTTCTTAAGACCTCACAGGGAGGATCTCATCCCCAAAAGGAGCCAGTGTTATCCATGCTATGCAATGATGATTTTCTAAGGTCAGAGACAGGCTTGGTCTCCTTGGTTGTGTGCAGAAGGACTCCACATCGGTCATTATCTCCTTTCTGCCCCTATCCTGCTTATTCTCCTTCAGCTCCATTTCCTTCGTTTTTCCTCTAAACCCTGCGAAGTAGCCATTTTCAACTCTAGAACCCGCCATAAATCCTCACCCACATGACCCCGCGCTTCCGTAACCCATCACCATCCTTTGATCGCAGCCGTTAATTGTCCCGATCCAATCGTCTTAACCGTAAATAACCTGCCCGTCTATTTCCCGTCGTCCGATTATCCCCACCGCGATCATATGGCATTCGCTCCTCCCACTCTTGCAAACCAGCCACACGTTAACTCGCAATCAAAGCGGTTTCCGTCACGTCCCGTCCACCACGCGTCACACGTTGGTTGGAATCGCTCGCCCTTGTACAATTACCTCTCACCCACCAAAAGTGGTGCAATCAATACCGCTTACCGCCAAAACCATAGTCCCTGCTCGTTAACCCCTACGCATCTTCGATGCCCGATGACCGTTGGATCTACCATCCTGAGATCCAACGGCTTGTGTCCACTCTACTTCCGAATTTCTCGATACCTCCTACCAAGCTATATCTGTCATCCATCTGTTCCATTCGATGGCTAATCTTGCTCCTTTGACCAGATCATCCACCCGCCATGCAGTATGCCACCTTTGATTGCTTTGTGCTCCCGAAGGACGAAGGCGATCATCTACGAGTACCCGACACATTTCATCTTCAACAACTGCATTTAAGAAACAATATGGCCGAGAAGGAAAAGGACGTGCCTCGAGCAGATCAACGCATTTAATAGTTATGGAACTTCTTCCACACGACACTCCACCTGCTCGAGAAGTACAACAGAGCATCCGAGAAGATAAAATTCGTTCATTGATGCAGGCAGACTGCACCAGAGATTCCATCAAACAGTTAAGGCGGTTGGTGGTCAATTACGACCCCTCCACGCCTAGAGTAGCAGAACATCTTTGTAATGAAACTCTATATATACCCAAAACGCAGATGTAATCAAGGTTGATGGTTGTTGTTTTGATGTAAGGTTTAACTTCCAGAGACTGTAACTACTTTGATACTTGCAACGTCTCGTCTTCATTTTCAGCTAATACAAGCTTCTTTTGTTGTTAATTGCTCACTTTTCACTTCTATTATGTTCTAGGTTGTGCCTGTTATGCAGTTTTCATGAACTCTTGATATTTAGCATTAGACGAGTTGTCATCCTACCTCTGTGTTAAATTCTTGTATGTATCAGTGAATGTGTTATTCAAGTTTCGGTTTACCTAGTGATATAAATTTGTCATCCTGTCTGTGCATTAGGAAATATATTTGTAGACCTCTTTACTAGTTGCAGCCGGCCATCACATGGTCTTGTGCATCTGCTGGTGTGGTCAGTATTCTCCATATTCACCCAATCCCTAAACTGTGAGTAATTGGTGGTCTGAATCCTTGTAGTCTGGGGGTGTTCACGCATGTCTGGATTCAAGCAAAGTAGGAGTGGTTATCTGGCTTGAACAAGCATCATTCCTTCCATTCATCCATTCCCAACATCATGTTGAGTTTATAATGTTCCCGAGCATCTCTGAGATACAACCTAGGAGAGTTTCTTGGGGTGATGAAAATAACAACCATCAAAGCCTCATAATAACAAGTACAAGTACTCAATGAATACAAGAGGCAAAAACCTCTTATTAACATATGCAAAATCCAACCAAGTCAGGGACTTCCACTTACCACCTAACCATAGATTGGGTTGACCCAGATATTTCTTTCAGCCAATCACCCCCACACCATATTCCAATCATGAATGTGGGATCTCATGGAATAAAACAAACCAAGGATTCTAGAGGCCAAATCATCTCAAACCTCAATTAGTGACTCCACCTCATGGCGGACATCATTAACACTAACCAGATCGGTCTCTACCCAAGCTATCCAGGGATCCAGATCATTTTTTCTGACCGTAGCTCCATCAAATAATAACTCAACCCATAGCCTTCCAAGGCTCCATATAATTTGACCAACCCGACTCCAGGTCCTAGTAACTCAACCCACCAAGGGCTCCATAGAATTTGTGCCAACCTAAGATACATGACTAATAACTCAACCCAAGTTATTATAGGTCTTCCATAGCATTTGTTCCAACAAACATGACTAGGAACTAGTAGCTCAACTCATAGTCATAAGGAACCTGAGCACCAACCAGAAAACAACAAGTGAAAAACCCACAACACCATAGTTATCTAGGAAATGGCAATGCTAAAACCACTGTCAATCCAAGAAAATATTCATGCCAGTGTCAACATATAACTAGATAATCACATGCATATACATTGCATCCATAAACAAACAAGGAAAAAACACATGCAACCTATTACCTACAAATAAATCTAGTTGTAGCCACTAATCCACCTATTCCCTTGCGCTTTCCTGCTTTCCTTTGCCTTCTTTCTCCAAATCCAATGTATGCCAAAGTGCTCCAAGAATACTCTAAGTGTGCAAGAGTATGAGAGAATAAGAGAATAGAAGAGAGATCCAAGCTAAAACTATTCAAAGACTGAACCAGCAAAATCCATTAATTGACCCTCTTAAGCCTTTTTGTCATTGAGGCCTCTATTTTCTTCAGTTTCCTCTATTTTTCCTTCAATTTCCCTCTCATGCAAATTTGTCGCTTTTCATCTCCCTTTTCTCCTATTTTCCTTTATTTTCATAAATAAATGTCAATTAATTCCTCTTTTCCTTTTCCAATTTCCTTAGCCATTAATAAACCGAAAGTGACACCCACTAGGATGTTTTTCCCACCATTCATCTTGGAATATGTGTCTCATGACCTTGGTCTTATATTTTTTTTCCATGGAAAATCAACCAGGGGTTATTATAGAAAGGTCTTTTATAGTATCCATATAAACCCATAAAAATAAGTATTTCACATATGTCAGTCAACATAAGTCATTTCATAATTTATTCTGTCTTTATTGAATTGACCATAATTCCTTCTCCTGAAATTATATGTCCCAAGTCTTAATTTTTGATAAATAAAATGAACACTTGGAAAGTTTACCACATAGATTATGTTATCTAAGACATTGCGACACCAATTATAAAATCTCTTTGTGCTCCAATGTTTTAGAATATATTAGAATATCATCCAAAAACACTTGTATGAACTTGTCAAGATATTGTTCAAACACTCCATTTAGTAAAATCATAAACATTGTAGGTGCATTCATCAATCCGAATGACGTTACTACAAATTCAATGTGACCAATAGAAATGTGAAATGTTAAGCATCAATAAAAAATATAAAGCATCTTAAATCCATCTTTATTCTCTATAAATATCATGGATGCTCCCCAAGGTGATATAAATCCCAAATCCAACAATTCCTAGAGTTTCATTTGCAACTCCCACAAATTCTAGAGTTTTCATATGGTAAGGAACCTTTTAGTAGGTTCCACTCTCGTTGACTTGTGAAATCCAACTTTCTCTTCTGTGGTATTCTAGGTAATCCAACACATCTAGAAATTTTGATAACATATTCCTTCTCCTCATTCTCCACATACTTAGGATTTCGAGGTCTCCTAACTCATGCAACTTCATCCTTTACCAAAAGTTGCTTTTCACCAACAAAGACAAAATTGGACACAACAATGCCTTTCACTTAATTTCCTGTCTTCCAAAGAATATGTAATTCCTTTATTCAAGAGAGTGAATAGCTTAAATAATACTCCCCAGGTCCTTAGCCCTCACTATGGATGGATAGGGACTCGACCCAAACTCCTTTTTATCAGATTTAGAGATATAAGATAATTCATTTGGATGTTGTATTTACCCTATAGAAGTACCATTAAGAAGGTGTTCTTGAGGCAAAAAACTTTACTTTTTCCCATTGGTTCTATTGTTGTTTCTAATGTTTACAAAAATAGTGATATTGCTTGTCTCCCATCTACATCTTAAGAGTACTCACATTGAAACCCCCACACAAGATCTTACCTTAGGTTAGAATAGCTATCTTCTATAGTATAAAAAGATTCGTTGCTAAATCATCTTATCTCATGCCTGGCATGTATTTTAACACATACACTATCTAGATCCAATGAAATAAGTAGTTTCATGCATGCGTGTTTGTAATAGAAGTTAAGCATGCTTGTATGCATAGGAAAAGAGATGGATCATTCAAATTTATCAAATTAGTATTCAAGTTGACTACACTATCTTGTAAGCTAAGGGTTTCGAAGAACTCAAGCTACAAAGAAGACATGAAGCTAAGGTATTGTTGATGGTGTTGGACCCACCAACATGTGAAGGGATCTCCTCGGTAAGAAGTCCCAAGTATACCTCAGACTGTTTGGAGTAGGAGTCCCAATAGTGGTAGTAAAGTAGTGACTTGACCGCGGTAGCATGTAGAGGTAAGTATCATAACTTTGTCAGAAGCAAGTGTGTGAACTTGTAGTGAGTCAATTGAGATGCATGGAGGTTCTAACACACTAAGGGGAAAAGGAAGTGTGTCCCTTAGAATCCTATAATAGTAAGCAGCCTGAAAGGAACACACGAGTAGAATGACATCACAAGATGGAAGCAGAATAGACCACAATCGAAGGTGACGGGTTAATACAACAACATGTATTCAACAAAATTCATAAAATTGCATACAAAATAGCTCATACTCAAATGTGTAGGTTAAATAACATACATTTCTAAAGCAACCAAAATAGTCCAACTACAATAACAACATATGCATGAAAACGTGTTGGCTCAGTTATATTATTAAGTGAAATTTCCATCCATACATACATCATTGACAATTACTAGCCCCAGTAGTGGAACATATAGTAAACATCACTTGCTCCTCCAAAGAGATGTACTCGCTCTACTTTGTGGAGAAGCCAAGGCTCGTCACAATACTCTCCAAGCCTTCTCTAAGCAATGCCTAGCCAAAAGCTTAGTTCCCAAAAGCATGTACTATGAGTTATGAGGTTCTATATATAATAAGGGGTGGGGTGACCCTTGACATTCCTCTTTGACTACCCTCATGACTCTTCAACTCTTTTACAAACAACTCTTTACATTACATATTGACTGTTCACATTCCACTAATAACACTTGGAATTTCACTTACAATATATTTACAAATAATAATACAATTTCCACATATACCCATGTGGGACAAAATAGGCTTGAGTCGGCCTAATAAGGAAACACCATCACTCAGGAGCTTGAGGAAAAACCAACTCCGCAACATCCTCTTGATGTTCTTTAGTGACGAACTTATACCAAGCTTGGTACTATGCTATGGTGTCCCCATACTGTTTGGTGATGTATTTCTAGAAATGAATTCCTCCATGGATTTTGGGTATATGGTTATGGAACCTCTATCCAAATCATCTTGAAGCATCTGCAGCATTGTCCTGAGCATGGCTGGCCCACAGATGTACTTCTACATGTTTTCTACACTCAATTACAAGTCATCATTGGCGGCCTCTCGCATCAACTACTCCATGTACCTGTCGACCTATAGCAAGAATTGGTTCTTCTTCATAGCTTGAGTAAGGGATCTGATTGAAGGGATCATGTGTGTCCTCACTGTGACATCTAGACTTTGAACAACCATACATAGGAAGCCTCAATGCTAGTGGTGAGCGGAGGGAGTTGATCATAGTTCTGGATCAACATTTGAATCTGTTCTTTGTCTAGCTCTTCATGCGACTTCATTATCATATGCAAGTAAAGCGGGGCTCCCTTGTACCTCATTGTCCATTCTTGAACATGCATAATAGCAGCATGTATGTCTTTGAGAGTTTGGATAATCTTCATGCATTGTAGCTGAAAACCATATAGATGGAAAACAGCCTTGTTCATGATGAAAAATATGTCATACAGATTCCACATGGTGGTCTCAAGATTCGATACTTTAGAAAGTATCGTTGTTCTCATTTCTTCCATAGTGGATCATGCAGATTGTTCTATCCTCTACCTGGCCTCCTGCAAGTACTTTTCCATTTTATCATTCTCTGCTAACAAGAACTTGATAATTCAACTTGTGGCTTATGCATAATCCTTAGAAACATCGGCCATGGTAGTTGGATGTCTTCTAACATCTGACACAATCACCCTTTCCTCTATGTGTGTAGATGATGCATGATTGTCTAGGATATGATTTCTTCGTGCTTGTATAATCCTTTGTTGTGAATCATCAAATGACAGATTGTATGCAACCATCATTGGATCCTCATCAAGGAGGACAACCTCTCCTTACTCGCTCAGGATTGGTTCTGATTCTGGAGGTGGTGTAGACTGAGGTTTCGACCTCGGATGTTCTCGGCATGAGGCTGGTATCTTGGTCCTGTGGCTGCTATTCCAACTCCATGTCTTTTGCTTCAATCATTTGCTCAATCTACTGAGCAAGTTCCTAAACCTACACCTACTCACCCTCTTCTTCATCTGCTAGTTCCTCTGACTCCTCAACCTGTATAGGCGCAGTTTACTCTGTCATTGCGCCTTTCCTTTCTTCTTGTTCCTGTTTCCGCTTCTCTTCCCTTTCTCTCCTTCTTAGCTCATGCTATTCTTTCAACTTCTTCTCTGTTTCCTACAACTTCCTCTATGCATCCTTCAACCTTTCCTTCTCTCTCTTCCTCCGTTCTACTCTCCTTTTACATTGTCACATATTTTCCTCTATTTCCAAAGCTACGTTCTCAACAAGAGGATATTTTATGAACTTGTAGCTTTGCTCAGCCTCTAGGTTCTTGGCCTCTTGCCTTTTTCCTACCCCGTTTTGCTGCTCATTGTTGTTGTTGTTGTTGCTTCATATGGTTTCATTTCCTGCAAAGCTTCTTTCCATTATATAGCCATGTTGATCGGTTCATTGAGCTTATAGGACTCATAACAATACCTCCAAGGGTCCTCCTCTGGCCAATGACATGCCCCATAGATCCATGGATAATATTCCTTTGCACAGTGGTTCTTGCATATTCATTAGGGATCATATGGGTTGAAATCCTTAGTTCCAAACTCAAACTTCTATAAGTCCTTGACCTCGGCATCCACATCCTTGAAGCTCTAGATCTCGTACAACCTAATCTACAAAGGAAGAGCAAACCATGGTGCCGTCTTCCTCCTGTGCAGTCCTACTGATAACCTTGTGGAGATGTGATATGAAACCTCTTGCATGACCAACGTATCCATGGAAAACCTAGGTAGCACATGTGGAGGCTTCTCTCTGCCAAACATCCTTATAGAGGTGCCACCGAGTGAGGCATACCAATCTGTAATGTTAAGCAATGTCTGCATCGATTCTTCGGACATGCAAGATGGATGATACTCAAAGATCATGTTGTAAACCAGGGTGATGAAGTGGTCAGGTAGCCTCGCCATGACTCCTTGGTAGTTGCACTCAGAAAGCAACTATAAATAAATGTTCACAACATTCTCTGATGGTGTCCATGTATAACCCATGCCAGGAAACTGATGTTGGGCACAGATTGCATCAAGCAGGTATGTGGACATATAAAATTTGGCTTTCTCATCCTTAGGCAGATTTTGGGCATTAGTCACATGCACTTTCAGCTGAAGAGCCAACATATCCAACCAATTGAATAGCCTTCCTTCATTTTCCAACTGATCCAACACAACCACCCAATTTTGTGGAAAGCTCTATGTGCTCTCTTGACCGTACAAGTGACATGCAAAGATGATCGAGAGTTGGTATGCCTTTCTGAGTGACTTAGTCTTGTAGACATGATATGATGTCAACTTAAACTTCGATGGCTCTTTTACTCAACACTTCATGATGTATCTAGTATTCGCATTGTTGTTGGGAGTATATAAGAGTGAATCCATGCGGTTCACCGACTGTGGTAAGTGATACATATGATGATTGTATTTCATCCTGAAGGTAGCAAGTTGTGTTCCATGGGCACTGCTCAATGTCATTGTCTCAAGATCAGTATGTGAGACAATCCAGTAAATGATGTCCGCACATGGGAAGGCGGGTTACCTGCATGCAACCTTATACAAGCCTAACTTGTGGATGTTGACATAGACTTATCGATCTTCTAGATCTTCCTTGAAGCTACCTACAAAGATGTCCTTAATTTCCTGCCATGTTATCTTCATATCCTTCTCTATGAACAATTGTGTGTATGCATAGACTGGCAAGTTCATTGACATATGTTCAACTACATCTCCAATACTACTCTCTACATTATCCTTTGATCCAACTCTCTTGAAAGCCATGTTACCTATACTGCTAAGAAGTTGTTCAAAAATTGATGTACCTGGAGATATAGAGGACACTCATGATAAGCAAATGTTAGCTTGAAACCAAAAATCACTTCAAGGACCGATCATGCAACAAACTGGGCAACTGTTGGGAAAGATTGCGCAATTCTAACTTTTAGAGGTGAGGGACTGTCAGTTGGATCTGCGCATTGCACAGTCCCAGCTGCCAGTGAGAGGTGATGATGACTAGAACTACGTAATGTGTAGTCGAGTGTAGCTTTCTGGTGACTGGGAATGCATAATGTGCAGTTCAGACTGGCTTTGATGCTCGTTGGAACTACGCATTGCGCAATCCTAGTGGGCAAGACTTTGGGACTGGCTCCTGGAACTACGCAGTTGGAGCAAGTCACTGGTAGCCTATGCAGAATTCCTAGCTCCAAGGCAGAGCCTTGAGTTCCAGAAATGCGCAGTGCATGCTTGGAAGAGCTAGATCCTAGCCAAGGAAGCCCAGATTTGCCCAAGGGCAACATGGAAAAAAGAAAATTTGAATGTGTGAATGATGGTTGGTATAGATCTAAGTGAATTGTGATGCATGCAATCAGAACAAATGCAGGAATTGGTCAAACAGAAGAACAACAAAGCTTGTGGGGAGAGTCGCCACAACGGTGACCGTTAGTGCAATAACTGGGTTATGCATGTGACGCTTAGGGAAGGCAATGAAAAACTTAAAAAAACACTTCTACAAGCTAAAACAAATCAAAAAACCAATGGTCGTTCAATAAATTGGGAAAAATAACTCTCTCACAAACCAAGGAAACAAAAGTGACAAAAAAAGAAACAAAAGACAAGAAACGTAAGATTTACCCGGAAAAGTTGTGTCAATTGTGCCGACTGTGCACAAAGTTCCTAGATGCCTCGAGAATGCCAGATCTCCAATACCAAAAGTGAAAATGAGTTCTATCAACGTCCATTAAATAGATTTGATTGATTTAGGGTTTATGACATGAAGGCCAAAAATCTAGGAAAAAGCGACAAGTGGCAGCAGTTTCTAAAATTAACTCAAGTGTAACTCCAACTGCTAAAAATAGATCCCTATTTTTTAGGGATACTTTTTCACTTTTTTATTTTTTATTTTTTGAGAAAGGATACCATGCATACGTGGACAAATTATTTAGTTTTGGGGAGAACTGGGAAACTCACCGGCACATGCATCGGACAACAGTTGAGGGAATGCTTCTGCGCAATTCCTGGGTTGAGTGGCTACGGCTGCCTCTCATGCTATACACATTTTCCCAGTTGAAGTCAAGCTTCAGGCTGGTTTTGCACAATTTTGGGGTCAAATCTCACTGCTGGGTTGAACTGCGCATTTCCTGATAGCAAGGCTGGTTACTCTCTAGGATTGCGCAGATCATCAAGGTAGTGCTAGAAATGGATGCAACCAAGTCACAAGATAAACTTGTGGTTAGACCACAAATCAAGTAAGAAAACACAAGCTTTAAATTGAAAGATAAAATTCAAATGAAAGCACAAGTACCTGCACAGTGTAAGACAAGTTGTTGATATTTTAGCAGGCCCGGCTCCAAAACGATGCGTAGGCAAAAATTTGGAGGGTTGTTGTAGCCGATACAATAATTATTTGGCAAATTGGTCATATGCTCTAAACTATTACTTAAGATCAAACCCTTTAGATCATTGTCAAATATCTCATCACTATAAATTAATAAATCGCTTAATTAACATAGTCCACATTATTGATTATTTCCTTGGTTAAAATATATTACATTGTTTCTTCTAATATAATCAAATTCAAAGGAAGGTTGCTAGCTTAGTTTGTAGTCTACCTACAATAGTGACCTAATTCATGTGGAAGAAACAAGAGTGTGTTGAAATTTGGCAACAAGAATATTCCAATTTAATTTGTCCTTGAATTAAATTGTGAATTAAAATCGAATTTAGTCTTAACAGCTACTTGGAAATAATTAATTAAGTTATTTTGACTTAAATAGTTGGAGAAATTAAAGTTAGAAGTCTTTCTGAAGTCATGCAAGAGTTATCCCTTAAATTAAGGAGATAAGACTTAAATTAAGGAGATAAGATTGAGTTATATTTGAGTTGTAATCAGTTAACTCAGTTTGATGAGTTAAGTCCAGTTAATTTAGTTCCAAACTGTTTACATGTGTTTTCTTATAAAGAAAACTCATGCATGCAGTTAAGGCATCATTCCTTGAGGATTGTGCAGTTCTGATAGTGTGTGAAATCAAGTGATCATCCACTTAGTATATGAGTTTTCCACTTGGTGAGGTGAAGATCATCTCAGAGGAACATCGCAAGGAAATAGGAGCTTGAGGGTAGAGAGGAAGGCTGGAGAGCAGCCAAGATTGCTTGTGAGCATCTGTGAGGATTGTACTGAGAGCTAGCTAGCTGTGAGAGCTAAGGCTTTGTATAATTCCTATATATTTCCACCTTGCATGATAATAAATATAGTGGGGTTTTTAGCTGAGGCTTTCCCTAAAGTATTTTCATGTGTATTGTGCATTGATTCTTCTTCTTCTGGTTATATTGTTCAACTTGATCTTTAAGCTTCCGCAAATTGATAGTAGAAGTAGGTTATAGTATTCTGCGTTGATTTATATTGCATTATTGGGTTAACCTACCATCATATTCTCTATAGAGTGATGTGATGTTTGAGCTAACTTGGCAAGATAGTTGATCCAGGAGGATCCCAAAAGGCCAATTTTTCAAAGTCCTCGAACCTTTGTGAAACCTATATCATATTTAATAGCTCGTCATTTTGAATCCAATGGCATGAATGACACCTCAATCTGACACTATATATGAAATTTATTTCCATCTGAATTTTTGGGCCAACAACTAAAAATTTTGCGGGTGTACCTACCATGTGGCACTCCCACAGGCCTCCATGTGGCTATACATATAGCACCATCAGCATCAATATAGTCCCACCCCGGCCAACCATATTGTGACACTTGGTGGCATTGGAATTTTCATATTGTTGACGGTGAGCTTCAATCCATGGGCACCACGTGGCCCAATCATAAGGCACAACATGGCACCCTAGGATTGTCTAGTCAACCCTTGACAAACCTAGCAAGGAAACTAGAGACAAATAAATTAAGGTTTTGGCTTAGAGGTCATTTTGGCAGACAAGTGGCCATCAGAGTTATATTTATTAGTGGTTAGATATTGGTTTGGCAGACCACCAACTTGGCAGACCCGCAAAAACCCTCTCAATGAATCATGTCTACTATATATACAAAAAACAACAATGCGTTGGGTCCTAGGGTTTGAACCTATGACCTCCCCTACTTACACGACTTGCGATTTGGCCATATGGCATTGGGCCAATGGCCCTCCTTTGAAATTAACACTGTGATAATTATATATATAATTCCCTTTCATTCCAGTGGGAGGGAGCTAGTGGGACGAGTTGAACCAGAGCTGGAACTGTGTGTCAAAACCACACCACCCGAACCTTGATAGACATACAATTTGAGAGAATCCAGAGGGAATATTTTTCTAAAATATTTCGAGAATATTCCGCAAAGGGAATCTAAGGCTCAAATTTGACAGTAACAGAATTTATACTCAAATTTCATGATTTTTTACCAGAAATTTGATGGTGCAGTTTATTTTCTAATCTTAATAGCCCATTTTAAAGCCATCCCCATTGTTGAAGGTATAAGATGTATTTTTTCCATGTACTCACTTGATTTTTTCTGAGATTAATGAAGAGGTCTCTCCATTATTGAAGTAGGGCCCAAAGTCGTAGTCCACATTAGATGAACTTTGTTGTCAATCTCTTTGTGTGTATTGCCTCTATGGTTTCCGTTATGTTTCCTCTTCTTTAAGTGTTTTCACATGTTATTTTCCATGCTCTTTTACATGAAATTCTGAATACATCATATAAGAAAATATCTTGGTTAATTTTGGTAACCCAAAAATCCCAGATCAATTTTGGTAACAAAGCGGTCTTCTTGCTAATGTGAATTTCCACTGTGTATGATAAGGGAAAATATCAAACTAGGAGAAGTAAAACTTAAGTCCTTTGATCCAGAGATTGGGCATGCAACTTGAAGAAGGAAAATGGTAGATGATGATGTCCATATCGAGAATGAGCAAGCTTTTCGTAAAGCCTTTGACACCATGGAAAATAAAGTAGATAAACTATGTGCAGATTATGAAAGGAAAATGATCAAGAAGGAAAAGAAGAAGGGAGAGAAAGCAAAGTAAAATGCTTCAATGAATCAGGAAAATGGAAAAGAAGCTACTAAACCCCCATCTCCATATTCAAGTGAAATTTCTTCTTCTTCATCATCCCATTCTCATTATTCTAATAGAAAACATAAAAATGCTTCAGAAAAGCATTTGGATGCAAAGTTTGACTTGCCTATGTTTAATGGGGAGTCTAATGCAGGAAAACTAAATAAATGGATCATATAGATTGAATTTTATTTCCATATTCAGCAGATCGAAAAAGATGAGGCCAAGATCAAGTGAGCATCTCTTCGAATGGGAGGCACTACTCTCATATGGTGGGAGAGTAAACTTCATAAAGGTAGCAAGCATGTGGGTAAACTCCTTTCTTCTTCGTCTGAATTTGTTTCTGCATTAAAAGAAATTTTTCATTCATTGGCATATTGGCAGAAAACCATGATAGAATGGCAACATTTGAAACAAGGCAAAGGTCAAGATGTTCAAAGCTTCACAGAGGAATTTAGGAGATAAGATTTGGCATTAGGAATTCCTTTATATTCACCTGATACTTTGACAAAGTATATTGGTTCTTTACATGATTATATTCATCATTCTTTGTTATTGTTTGAACCCACTACTTTTGATTCAACTAGTGTGAAATTCATCCACCTTGAAAGCAAGGGAAAGTATAAAAAAGATAATCGTGTGAAGAAGACAATGACAATGAAAAAGAAGTTAAAGCCCTCTTGCACTCATTTCGAGAAAGAAGGGAACAATGAGGAACATTGCTAAAATTTGTATCCAAAATTGAAGCCAAAGAGGAATGTCAAAAATCCCAAATCCAACAATTCCTAGAGTTTCATTTGCAACTCCCACAAATTCTATATTTGTCATATGGTAAGGAACCTTTTAGTAGGTTCCACTCTCGTTGACTTGTGAACTCCAACTTTTTCTTCTATGGTATTCTAGGTAATCCAACACATCTAGAAATTTTGATAACATATTCCTTCTCCTCAACCTCCACATACTTAGGATTTTGAGGTCTCCTAAATCATGCAACTTCATCCTTTACCAGAATTAGATTTGCGCCAACATAGTCAAAATTGGACCACAACAATACCTTTCACTTAATTGCCTCTCTTCCAAAGAATATGTTATTCCTTTCTTCAAGAGAGTGAATAGCTTAAAGAATACTCCCCAGGTCCTTAGCCCTCACTATGGATGGATAAGGAGTCGACCCAGACTCCTTTTTTATCAGATTTAGAGATATAAGATAATTAGCTTGGATGTTGTCTTTACCCTATAGAAGTACCATTAAGAAGTGTTATTGAGGCAAAAAAATTTAGTTGTTGCCATTGGTTCTATTGTTGTTTATAATATTTACAACAATATTGATATTGCTTGTCTCCCATCTACATCTTAAGAGTACACATATTGAAACCCCCACACAAGATCTTACCTTAGGTTAGAATAGCTATCTTCTATAGTATAAAAATATTCGTTGCTAAGTCATCTTATCTCATGCCTGACACGTATTTTAACACATACACTATCTGCATCCAATGAAATAAGTAGTGTCGTGCATGTGTGTTTGTAATAGAATTTAAGCATGCTTTTATGCATAGGAAAAGAGATGGATCATTCAAACATGTCAAATTAGGATTCAAGTTGACTACATTATCTTGTAATCTAAGGGTTTCGAAGAACTCAAGCTACAAATAAGACATGAATCTAAGGTATTGTTGACGGTGTTGGCCCTGCCAACATGCGAAGGGATCTCCCCGGTAATAAGTCCCAACTAGACCTCAGACCGTTTGAAGTAGGATTACCAATAGTGGGTAGTAAAGTAGTGCCTTGACCATGGTAGCGTGTAGAGGTAAGTATGATAAATTTGTCAGAATCAAGTGTGTGACCTCATAGCGAGTCAAGTAATATGCATAGGGGTTCTAACATACTAGGGTGAAAAGGAGGTGTGTTCCTTAGAATCCTATAATAGTATGCAGCCTGAAAGGAACACATGAGCGGAATGACATCACAAGATGGAAGCAGAATATACCACAATCCAAGGTGACGGATTAATACAACAACATGTCTTCAACAAGATTCATAAAATTGCATACAAAATAGCTCGTACTCAAATGCGTAAGTTAAATAACATGCATTACTAAAGAAACCAGAATAGTCCAACTACAATAAAAACATATGCATGTAAATGTGTTGGCTCAGTTATATTATTAAGTGAAAGTTCCATGCATACATACATGATTGACAGTTGCTAGCCCCAATAGTGGAACATTACAGTCAACATTGCCTACTCCTCCAAAGAGATGTACTCGCTCTATGTTGTGGTGAAGTCAAGGCTCGTCACAATACTCTCCATGCCTTCTCTAAGAAATTCCTAGCCAAAATCTTGGCTCCCAAAAGCATGTACTATGAGTTATGAGGTTCTATGTATAATAAAGGGTGGGGTGACCCTTGAAATTCCTCTTTGACCCTTTGACTACCCCCATGACTCTTCAACTCCTTTACAAATAACTCTTTACATTACTAGTGACTATTCGCATTCCACTAATAACAGTTGGAATTTCACTTACAATATATTTACAAATAATAATACAATTTCCACATATACCCATGTGGGAAAAAATAGGCTTGAGTCAGCCTAATAAGGTAAATACCATCACTCAGAAGCTTGAGGAAAACCAGCTTGGCAACATCCTCTTGATGGTTTTCAATGACGAACTGATACCAAGCTTGGTATTGTGCTATGGTGCTCCCATACTGTTTGGTGATGTCTTTCTGGAAATGGACCCTTGCCTCCATGGCTTTCGGGTATATGGTTATGGAACCTCTATCCAACTCATCTTGAAGCATGCGCAACATTGTCCTCAGTGTGGTTGGCCCACTGATGTACTTCTGCACGTAGATCCCAAAACCAGGACTACCAATTGATTTTTCATTATGTTCCTTTCAATGTTACAATACATATATGTACATGCTGAAGCATCCAATACCATGGACCGAAAACCATCGCACCCAAAACCATGCACAAAACCATAGGTAGGTCCACCCACCTAATATAGGGTCCAAAAAAGATTTCCTTGGGGCGCTGCCTCCACCCCGGTTTAACTAGGGGAGCTAGTCGTGGAAAGAATATAATGCAATCCAACAGTGGTCCTAGATTTTGAGCATAAATTCCAAGTCAGCCTCTAGACCACTACCCAGTACTTAGTGAGACTTTCAAGAATGATAATGGACATCAAAACAAAGTCATCATACAAAAATTGACCTAACTAGGCCTAACCATGATAGTCATTTCGTTAAACATATTGAGAACATGTAATTTATGTTGATCTAAAGATGATCTGAGGTTGTCATTGATGTAAACCCAAGCAGCACCAAGGGCTACCCTGATCTTGCAAGGGAATTTTGACTTAAAAAATTACTCTATTTTGAGTCAAGAGTCTTCTAGATAGATTCTACTCGTCGAGATGTTTCCGTTGATATATGGCACGCCAAGTAATTCTTCACAATTTGAGAGATATTCATGTTTGAATTTAGTAACCCTAGTTAGTGGGATAAAACCCTATGGGGTTGTGGCATGGCACTCATAATTGGTTTTCATCATTAATAGTCATTAATTAATAATTCTTTAAGCTCCTAAAACCCCTCCAACATTCTCTATAGAAGCCCCTCTCAACTCTATAAAAATAAATCTCGTATATCCTCCAAATGGAGTGATCGTGGAAGTTTTTCTATAACTTCATTTCTATGAAGTCTTAGATTCAGAAATTAAAACCCATTTGATTCGCAATCCTGATGAACGTCTTGACTGAATTTCAGATCTTGGTTTGCTATATTTTCGGAGATATGATATGTGGAAGTTAGGGTTTTTGCAGGTTGCCGAATTTCATCTCAAAGAAGTCGCCTTGGGAAAATCGTCATAACTCTCTCTCTGAGAAGTGGATTGGAATTCTGTAAAAAGTGGTGGATAGTGCATGGAATTTAGTTTTCTATATATCAATTTTAGAGCCGAAGGAGGAAACAATGACACGTTGCACGTCATACAAGTTCGCTCTACTGAACTAGTCCATAATTAGATCATTGTGAGAGATTGGGCATAACCTTGCCTTGAAGAGTCCAAATCAGTTCAGACCTATGGCATTGGAAAGAAGACTTAGAGGGATTCTACAAGACTGAAGATCACATGTTGGGGATCTGAAATCGCATAGATACATCAGATTAAATATCGTGCTCCTAGAAGGCAAGAAAAAGTACATCAAGTGTTGTCAAGGGGTGCAAAGGACCAGACTTTCTAGGGAAACAAAGAGCAAGGTGCAGCAAAATGATGCAGCATAGGTAAGATACATGTAATTATATTCTGTATATGCATGTTCATCTCTTAATTTCATTAGTTCTTTGTATTCTAATTTGTTTTTTTTGTTTAGCACTAACATATGCTTTGCAGGATGAGGTAAGTTTTTCTATTATCATGTCATGGGTATTTCCTTGAAGACTTATTGCAGGTATTATATATTCATCAAGAGAAGACTCAATGCATAATCTAATGTTTTAAAGAGTGAAAAAGAGTAGCATGACAAGAGCAACAATCAAGGTGCAAAACAGCAGCAAGAAGTTCACCACTTGAAGTCTTCAAGTGGGCAGCACTGCATACAGACATTGTAAAAGTATCATTGTACAGAGTCATTGTAAAAGCATATTTCTAAAATTTGTACAAGTGTCTATCTACCAAGATTTGAAGAGGCAGTGTTGGGAGGTCTAGGATCATCATTAGGTGGTTGTGTCATAGTTGCTGTTATGGTCTACTGTGTCTTATTCTTCTACATCATTCTATATCATTGTAAATTGGACCATTTTCCCTGGTACAGGAGTCCATTCTTCTTTTATTCTTCTATAGGGTGGTAGAGTGGTGCTAGGCTGGTGCATGAAGTCACCAATAGGTTCAAGCCTGTGAAAAATTTAGGGTGGTAGGGTGGTTCTAGTGTGAGTTGTATCT
>APFE030810861.1:98238-121011 GCA_000404065.3 Pinus taeda
TTTTCCACCTAAAATTTGTGTGCCTCCTGTGTTCTTTTATTCATTGTTGTTACTGCATAAACATTAATGATAATTGAATATTAACTAATGCTCTGAAAAGATTTAAAAGTTCTAATTGCTAAGGAATACTAATTCAACACCCCCCCCCAGTATTTTCCAACAATCAATAAGTCATGAATGCATATCGGAACATAGGGCTTTGACACTTATCTGGGAATTATTAAGAAGGTCTAATGTCATTTCATAATATTTTCAATAACATCTATTAGCTCATGCATTCAATAACCATTCATCAACTAATCAAACATGTCAAGAGCCATACCTAGAACATGTTATGAAATCATGCTTATAATTAGCATATAACCATAATAATAACCCTAATATAATTGTTAGCTATGCTATACAACGATGATTTTCTAAGGTCAGAGACATGCTTGGTATGCTTCGTTGTGCACAGAAGGACTCCACATAAGTCATTATCTCCTTTCTGCCCCTATCCCGCTTATTCTCCTTCAGCTCCATTTCCTCCGTTTTTCCTCTAAACCCTGCAAAGTAGCCCTTTTCAACTCTAGAACCTGCCATAAATCCTCACCCACATGACCCCGTGCTTCCATAACCCATCGCCATCCTTTGATCGCAGCCGTTAATTGTCCTGATCCAACGGACCCTGCCGCAAATAACCTACCCTTCTTTTTCCCTCCGTCCGATTATCCCCGCCGCGATCGGACGGAATTCGCTCCTCCCACTCTCGCAAACCAACCGTGCGTTAACTCACGATCAAAGCAGTTTCTATCACGTCCCATCCGCCACGCTTCACACGTTGGTTGGCATCACTCGCCCTTGTACGATTACCACTCACCCACCAAAAGCGTTGCGATCAATACCGCTTACCGCCAAAATTGTAGTCCCCGACTCGTTAACCCCTGCGCATCTTCGATGCCCGATGATCGTTGGATCTGCCATCCTGAGATCTAATGGCATGTGTCCACTCCGCTTCTGAATTTCCCGATACCTCCCGCCAAGCTGTATCCATTGTCCATCTGTTCCATGCGACGACCAATCTTGCTCCTCTGACCAGATCGTCCACCCACCATGCAGTATGCCACCTTTGATTGTTTTGTGCTCCTGAAGGACAAAGGCGATCATCTACCAATACCCGGCACATTTTATCTTCAACAACTGCATTTAAGAAATAATATGGTCGAGAAGGAAAAGGGCGTGCCTCGAGCAGATCAACGCATTTAATATTTATGGAACTTCTTACACACGACACTCCACTTGCTCGAGAAGTACAACAAAGCATCCGAGAAGATCAAATTCATTCACTGAAGCAAGCAGACTACACTAGAGATTCCATCAAATAGTTAAGGTGGTTGGTGGTCAATTACGACCCCTCGACGCCTAGAGTAGCAGAACATCTTTGTAATGAAACTCTATATATACCGAAAAAACAGATGTAATCAAGGTTGATGGTTGTTGTTTTGATGTAAGGTTCAACTTTTGGAGAATATAACTGCTTTGATACTTGCAGCGTCTTGTCTTCATTTTCAGCTAATACAAGCTTCTTTTGCTATTAATTGCTCACTTTTCACTTCTATTCTGTTCTAGGTTGTGCCTGTTATGCATTTTTCATGAACTCTTGATATTTAGCATTAGAGGAGTTGTCATCCTACCTCTGTGTTAAAGCCTTGTGTGTATCAGCGAATGTGTTATTCAGGTTTCTGTTTACCTAGTGATAGAGAGTTGTCATCCTATCTGTGAGACAAGTTGTTGATATTTTAGCAGGCCCGGCTCCAAAACGATGAATGACTAGAACTACGTAATGTGTAGTCGAGTGTAACCAAAAATCACAACTTAATTAGTTGGAGAAATTCAAGTTAGAAGTCTTTCTGAAGTCATGCAAGAGTTATCCCTTAAATTAAGGAGATAAGCTTTAAATTAAGGAGATAAGATTGAGTTATATTTGAGTTTAATGAGTTAAGTCCAGTTAATTTAGTTCCAAACTATTTGCATGTGTTTTCTTATAAAGAAAACTCATGCATGCAGTCAAGGCATCATTCCTTAGCAATTGGGCAGTTTTGATAGTGTGTGAAATCAGGTGATCATCCACTTAGTATATGAGTTTTCCACTTGGTGAGGTGAAGATCATCCTAGAGGAACAACGCAAGGAAATAGGAGATTGGAGGGTAGAAAGGAAGGTTGGAGAGCAGCCAAGATTGCTTGTGAGCATCTATGAGGATTGTACTGAGAGCTGGCTAGCTGTGAGAGCTAAGGCTTTGTATAATTCCTATATATTTCCTCCTTGCATGATAATACAGATAGTGGGGTTTTCAGCTGAGGCTTTCCCCAAAGTATTTTCATGTGTATTGTGCATTGATTCTTCTTCTTCTGGTTATATTGTTCAACTCAATCATTAAGCTTCCGCAAATTGATAGTAGAAGTAGGTTATAGTATCCTGCGTTGATTTATATTGCATTATTGGGTTAACCTACCATCATATTTTCTATAGAGTGATGTGATGTTTGAGCTAACTTGGCAAGATAGTTGATCTAGGAGGATCCCAAAAGGCCAATTTTTCAAAGTCCTCGAACCTTAGTGAAACCTCTATCATATTTAATAGCTCGTCATTTTGAACAATGGCATGAATGACACCTCAATCTGACACTATATATGAAATTTATTTCCATCTGAATTTTTGGGCCAACAACTAGAAATTTTGCAGGTGTACCTACCACATGGCACTCCCACAGGGCTCCATGTGGCTATACATATAGCACCATCAGCATCAACATAGTCCCACCCCGGCCAACCATATTGTGACACTTGGTGGCATTGGATTTTTCATATTGTTGACGGTGAGCTTCAATCCATGGGCACCACGTGGCCCAATGATAAGGCACAACATGGCACCCTAGGATTTTCTAGTCAACCCTTAACAAGCCTAGCAAGGAAACTCGAGACAAATAAATTAAGGGTTTGGCTTAGAGGTCATTTTGGTAGACAAGTGGCAGTTAGAGTTATATTTATTGGTGGTTAGATATCGGTTTGGCAGACCACCAACTTGGCAGACCCACAAAAACCCTCCCAATGAATCATGTCTACTATATATACAAAAAACAACAATGCGTTGGGTCCTAGGGTTTGAACCTATGCCCTCCCCTACTTACACGACTTGCTATTTGGCCATATAGCATTGGGCCAATGGCCCTCCTTTGAAATTAACACTGTGATAATTATATATAGAATTCCCTTTCATTCGAGTGGGAGGGAGCTAGTGGGACGAGTTGAACCGGAGTTGGAACTGTGTGTCAAAACCACGCCACCCGAACCTTGATAGACATATAATTTGAGAGAATCCAGAGGGAATATTTTTCTAAAATATTTCGGGAATATTCCGCAAAGGGAATCTAAGGCTCAAATTTGACAGTAACAAAATTTATACTCAAATTTCATGATTTTTTACCAGAAATTTGATGGTGTAGTTTATTTTCTAATCTTAATAGCCATTTTAAGGCCATCCCCAGAGTTGAAGGTATAAGATGTATATTTTCCATGTACTCATTTGATTTTTGCTGAGATTAATGAAGAGGTCTCTCCATTATTGAAGTAGGGCCCAAAGTCGTAGTCCACATTAGATGAACTTTGTTGTCAATCTCTTTGTGTGTATTGCCTCTATGGTTTCCATTATGTTTCCTCTTCTTTAAGTGTTTTCACATGTTATTTTCCATGCTCTTTTACATGAAATTCTAAATACATCATAGAAGAAAATATCTTGGTTAATTTTGTAACCCAAAAATCCCAGATCAATTTTGGTATCAAAGCAGTCTTCTTGCTAATGTGAATTTCCACTGTGTATGATAAGAGAAAATATCAAACTAGGAGAAGTAAAACTTAAGTCCTTTGATCCAAAGATTGGGCATGCAACTTGAAGATGGAAAATGATAGATGATGATGTCCATACTGAGAATGAGCAAGCTTTTCATAAAGCCTTCGACACCATGGAAAATAAAGTAGATAAACTATGTGCAGATTATGAAAGGAAAATGATCAAGAAGGAAAAGAAGAAGGGAGAGAAAGCAAAGTAAAATGCTTCAGTGAATCAGGAAAATGGAAAAGAAGCTACTAAACCCCCATCTCCATATTCAAGTGAAATTTCTTCTTCTTCATCATCCCATTCTCATCATTCTAATAGAAAACGTATAAATGCTTCAGAAAAGCCTTTTTTTAATTTGGATGCAAAGTTTGACTTGCCTATGTTTAACGGGGAGTCTAATGCAGGAAAGCTAAATAAATGGATCATATAGATTGAATTTTATTTCCATATTCAGCAGATCGAAGAAGATGAGGCCAAGATCCAGTGAGCATCTCTTCGAATGGGAGGCACTACTCTCATATGGTGGGAGAGTAAACTTCATAAAGGTAGCAATCATGTGGGTAAACTCCTTTCTTCTTCGTCTGAATTTGTTTATGCATTAAAAGAAAATTTTCATTCATTGGCATATTGGCAGAAAACCATGATAGAATGGCAACATTTGAAACAAGGCAAAGGTCAAGATGTTCAAAGCTTCACAAAGGAATTTAGGAAATAAGCTTTAGCATTAGGAATTCCTTTATATTCACCTGATACTTTGGCGAAGTATATTGGTTCTTTACATGATTATATTCATCATTCTTTTTTATTGTTTGAACCCACTACTTTTGATTCAGCTAGTGTGAAAGTCATCCACCTTGAAAGCAAGGGAAAGTATAAAAAAGATAATCGTGTGAAGAAGACAGTGACAATGAAAAAGAAGTTAAAGCCCTCTTGCACTCATTTCGAGAGAGAAGGGAACAATGAGGAACATTGCTAAAATTTGTATCCAAAATTGAAGACAAAGAGGAATGTCAAAAATCCCAAATCCAACAATTCCTAGAGTTTCATTTGCAACTCCCACAAATTCTATATTTTTCATATGGTAAGGAACCTTTTAGTAGGTTCCACTCTCGTTGACTTGTGAACTCCAACTTTTTCTTCTATGGTATTCTAGGTAATCCAACACATCTAGAAATTTTGATAACATATTCCTTCTCCTCAACCTCCACATACTTAGGATTTTGAGGTCTCCTAACTCATGCAACTTCATCCTTTACCAAAAGTAGATTTGCGGCAACATAGTCAAAATTGGACCACAACAATGCCTTTCACTTAATTTCCTCTCTTCCAAAGAATATGTTATTCCTTTCTTCAAGAGAGTGAATAGCTTAAAGAATACTCCCCAGGTCCTTAGCCCTCACTATGGATGGATAGGGAGTCGACCCAGACTCCTTTTTTATCAGATTTAGAGATATAAGATAATTAGCTTGGATGTTGTCTTTACCCTATAGAAGTAACATTAAGAAGTGTTATTGAGGCAAAAAACTTTAGTTGTTTCCATTGGTTCTATTTTTGTTTATAATATTTACAACAATAGTGATATTGCTTGTCTCCCATCTACATCTTAAGAGTACACATAATGAAACCCCCACACAAGATCTTACCTTAGGTTAGAATAGCTATCTTCTATAGTATAAAAAGATTGGTTGCTAAGTCATCTTATCTCATGCCTAACACGTATTTTAACACATACACTATCTGCATCCAATGAAATAAGTAGTGTCGTGCATGTGTGTTTGTAATAGAAGTTAAGCATGCTTGTATGCATAGGAAAAGAGATGGATCATTCAAACATGTCAAATTAGGATTCAAGTTGACTACATTATCTTGTAAGCTAAAGGTTTCGAAGAACTCAAGCTACAAATAAGACATGAAGCTAAGGTATTGTTGACGGTGTTGGCCCTGCCAACATGCGAAGGGATCTCCCCAGTAATAAGTCCCAACTAGACCTCAGACCATTTGGAGTAGGATTACCAATAGTGGGTAGTAAAGTAATGCCTTGACCATGGTAGCATGTAGAGGTAAGTATGATAACTTTGTCAGAATCAAGTGTGTGACCTTGTAGCGAGTCAAGTAATATGCATAGGGGTTCTAACATACTGAGGCGAAAAGGAGGTGTGTTCCTTAGAATCCTATAATAGTATGCAGCCTGAAAGGAACACATGAGCGGAATGACATCACAAGCTGGAAGCAGAATATACCAAAATCCAAGGTGATGGGTTAAGACAACAACATGTCTTCAACAAGATTCATAAAATTACATACAGAATAGCTCGTACTCAAATGCGTAAGTTAAATAACATACATTACTAAAGAAACCAGAATAGTCCAACTACAATAAAAACATATGCATGAAAATGTGTTGGCTCAGTTATATTATTAAGTGAAAGTTCCATGCATACATACATGATTGACAGTTGCTAGCCCCAATAGTGGAACATTACAGTCAACATTGCCTACTCCTCCAAAGATATGTACTCGCTCTATGTTTTGGAGAAGTCAAGGCTCGTCACAATACTCTCCATGCCTTCTCTAAGCAATGCCTAGCCAAAATCTTGGCTCCCAAAAGCATGTACTATGTGTTAGTGTCAGTCTTTCCAGCCTTCCTCCAGTGATCAAATTTGCTCTTACTAAGTGATTTTGAAGTGTCAAGGTCAAATTTTGTCATTTCAGTGAGTCTTCAAGCAAAATTTGGTCACTAGGCATTAGGTCTAGGGTTTACTCTCACTCTTTTCAAAGTTTCCCAAATGCCAATTTATGTCACTATTCAGCTAAGTCTATCATCATTCATAGGGTTTTCATTATCATCTCAGTGTCTAATGAGTCATTTTACACCTTGTCCATGCTTCAGTTGCGCCTAGGTAAGGTCATTTCCCTCTCCTAGGGTTTTGAAGGCAATTTCTCTTGGACGGTCAAATCATCGGCAAAACTTGTTTCCTGATGTTCATACACCTTCCCTATCCTTAAAGTACCTTACCAAATGCTTCCCATCACTGAGATTCCCCAAATTCCTCATTTTTCGCACAAACCCTAGTTTCCTAGCTACAACCCACTGTTCAACTTTCTGTGGGCCTGAATTTTGCCCTTTGGACCCCTTCCCTCACATCCAATCTCTGAGATTCCACTTTCCCCTACTCCTAACATCCCTCCCTACTTCCAAAAATTTCCCCAAGAATTTAGAAGCCCCTTATCCCCTTCATTTCGCTTCATTTCGACAAAATTTCTTGTTTGACACATCGGGATAAGTTTCACTCAAATGGTGTTTCAAAGTACTAAAAGATGAATTTGGGAAAATTGAGAGAGGTTTTTGTCAAAACATGCCAAGGAAGAAAAACCTCCTTCACTTTTTTCACACGTGTCATGGTTTTAGAGAAATGTCAAAATTACAATCGCTAGATCAAAGGCGGTTGACCAAGGCACTAAAACGGAGAAAGAGGCCCGATCCCCTCCATATCTTGGCCTAGGCTTCACTCAAGGACCAAGGCACTAAATAGCCTAGCCACAGCACAAATCCCAAGAAATTTTGAGCATTTTGGGTAAATTTTGGTTTTTTTTAGGCAATTTACAGGTTTTTGCTCATTAACGGGTCTCACCCCCCGCGCGACCCTTCATCATGGCAAATCCATTTGACAAAAACTCAGCATTTCCAGATTTTTCATGCAAAGTTACATATTCTCATGGATGGACTTGAGATTTTGTGAAGTTTTCGGCCTCCAGAAAGTCAAAAAACATGCAAAATTTGACTTTCTGCCACTTTTTTGAACTGCAGAAAGTTGTCTTGGGAGAATTGATTTTTGACAGGGGAAATGAACTACAAATTCAAAAATTCTAGTTGGGTTGGAAAGTAGACTCACAGAACTTTCCAACAAGCCCACTTTTGCTCAATTTTTCCACCTTCAAGTGCCCCAAACATGGCTCCAAAGGGGCGCAACCCGTCAGGCAGGGGGGTGCGACCCGTCAGGGAGAATTGTCCAGAAATGCACTGTACAGCCCAAAAAACACATATTTGACTCAGTTTGACTTTTTGAGGTGAATGATGATTCTCTTTGATGTAATTATGGTACTTTTTAGACACTTTTACCCTTATGTAACTCTTCTATAAGATTCATTCATGAAAAGGGTAAAAATTAAATGAATGAATTGGTTTCCAAGTTTATAGAGGCAAGTTGTTTTGACTGCCTAGTTTGTAGTGCTTAGTTTAGAAGTGGTTGAAACAGCTCCTAGGATAGTGAGCTCGACCCCTAGAGGCAAGGAAAGGTGTTAGATTTCCTATATTATGTATTTTCCTAGCCATTTTCAGGGGTTGGAAGGTTGGACTCTTGAGGGAGAAGCTATCATTGTATTATTTCACTGTATCTCTGCAATTTTTGGCTAAAGAAGACCAGGGTTTTGCAGACCTTTTTGGGATTCTTGTGGTTATATGTATTGATGGTGTGTTTCTCTATGTACCTGTAAGTGTGTTATGTGAATCATTTCCTTTCTTTTCCTTCAGCGCATTAAGCAAACGAAGTGTTAAAGTAAGAATTCATGACTGTCATGCTCTGCTTTTAAGTTTGTTTAATTTCAATGTTTTCTACTGTTTAAGGAGAATTCAAAGTTATTTTTTGCTCTCCTTAACTCCTCACCCGTCATTCCTAATCATCCACCTCAATCAAAGGCATCAATATTGTTTCCTACCTCGCCCAAAAGAACCCCCTGCAAAAACTGTGTCCAATCCCCGCACCCAAAATTGCCATCCCCTAAATTTGCCACCAAAAACCCTAAAAACCCCAAATCAACCCTTTTGATTAGTTTACTAGCCTAAAATCAGTGTTACCCTATTGGTCATCTCATCCATTGAAGATTTTACTAAGATTGACCGGAGAGAGCCTTCTCCTGCCCCGTAGGGCTAGCTACGAGGCTAAATGGTTTGATGTTGCCTTGAGGTTTGCCTTTTTCAGCCTGAGGTGAAATTTCAAGCGCTAACATACTTGCGACCATACTGGGGAGAACAAACTTGTTTGTGGATTGATGTGTTTGTTTTATAAGTCTTAGACGGAGCCTGAAGTTATGCCAGGTAGCCTTCGAAACGCTTTTGCTTTGCATTAGCGGAAGTAGATAAACGTTGCTTCAGTCAATATCCGTGAGCTTGTGAATACAACACTTTGATTGCATTTTACCCCAGTGTATTGTAAACTCTGAACTTTTGGATGATTAGTTGAGAGTTTTCACAGGATGAAATCATTCACCTAGCTACTCCTTTCATGAAGAATCCAGCGATCAGTGCTTCATGGTGACTTCACTGCAAAGAGATCAGTAGCTTTGAGCGTTTCAAGATGGACCAAATCGCAAGAAGATATGCTCCCATGAGCCGAGATCACATCCCTGGTTTTCCAAATAAAATTTCGAAGGTAGATTGGTCAAGGAATCTACCTACATTTAAAGATGATGGTAAGAAGGATGCTGCTCTACATCTGGTTAGATTTCACATGCATATTCGCAAGTTGAAGGTTGATTTTCCTGAAGATTGCTTCATGAAGATATTCTTGGCCACTCTGGAAGGTAAAGCCAAATCATGGTATGAAAGTTTACCGCCTGCTTGTATTTACTGTTTAAAGGATTTTCATGCTATGTTCATTGAACGATATAAGGACTCTTATCCATCATTAAATTTAGTTCAAGACTGTTGCAAGCATGCCTATAGTTTTATTGAGAGCCTTGAGAAATATTATGAAGATGATAATTTTATGGATGATGAGATCATGGAGGCGTTGTATGAGAATCCATTTCACCAGCATAAAGAAAACTTAGAGAATTCCCATCAAGATGATCAGGACATTTTGCAGTAGAATCAAGATCAATAGGCTGAAGATGGTCATATGGCTGAAAATGATGAAAGGGAGAATGACATTTCAGATTTGCCCACAGAACAAAGCAGCATGCAAGTAAGTCCAGTGCTGATTGTAGATTGTGCTAATGCCCAGTCAGCTACTTCAGAATTAGATTCAAATTGTAATGACCAAGCATACCTTGTGCTGAATCCTGAAAAGGAGGGTTTTGTTGTTGAGACCATAGAGAGAGTTTTTGATCCAAATGTTCTCATGCCATTAGAACAGAGCCTGCATGAGGAGGTAATTCAGTCAATTCATGAAAATCAAGACAAGATCTTCGTTCAAGTAAGTGAAAGGGTTTTTCTGGATGAATCTATGGTAGCTGATAGAAATGTTAGTGTTGGGTTTCATGAGACATCTAAAATTTCTTTTCTCATGATTGATGAATGTAATGATAATCCGGATGTCATATCATTTGAAGATTACCTACCATATTGTTAGACTATAGAAGATCAGAGCATACAGGATTACCTTTCAGATTCTTCATATGTTTCATGTGCTGAAATGCTTTTCCAAGAAGAGATCTGCCCATCCATTTGTTCAGAGTTTTTTGAAGCCCATGAGTATACTTTTACTGAAACACATGATGAAGGCAGATCAGAATTTGAAACAAAGGACACCTTGATCCTTCAGCAGGAGGTGGCAGTGGCAAATCTTCATGTTTTTCATGATCCTCTAGCAAGTTTGTTGCAGCCAGCAGTGAAAATGTTTATTACAGTGTTTTGTTGCAGCCATGGTCAACTATGTTTTTGGATGCCCAGTGATAGGTTTGTACTGTTGACCAGAAGTTCTGATAGGGAGAATCAGTCAAGAAGCCATCTTCTTGATTGGCTGCATTGGCATTTTGATATAATTTGATGTATATTGTCTTGTAAGAAATGCAGGTGGTTGTCATCATGATTTCAAATCTTGATGGACTGTTGCCCTTCAATAAGCTTTGTAAGTTCTTGTTTTCGTTAAGTCAGTCATGAGTCATTTGTGAGTCAGTTTTCAGTCATGTTTGTTTCATAATTGTGTCAGCTTGAGTCAGTTTTCAGTCAATAAATGAGTCAGAGTCTTGCGTCGTTTGCCGAAATAATGACTCCATCGCCCAATGGTTGAAAGCATTGGTCTGCTCTCCCAGAGGTCTGAGGTTCTTGGCACCTCCAAGGAGCTACCACCCCCATTGGAGCCAATGTTAGTTTCAGTCTTTCCAGCCTTCCTCCAGTGATCAAATATGCTCTTACTAAGTGATTTTGAAGTGTCAAGGTCAAATTTTGTCATTTCAGTGAGTCTTCAAGCAAAATTTGGTCACTAGGCATTAGGTCTAGGGTTTGCTCTCACTCTTTTCAAAGTTGCTCAAATGCCAATTTATGTCACTATTCAGCTGATTCTATCATCATTCATAGGGTTTTCATTATCATCTCAGTGTCTAATGCTTTTACACCTTATTCATGCTTCAGTTGCGCCTAGGTAAGGTCATTTCCCTCTCCTAGGGTTTTGAAGGCAATTTCTCTTGGACGGTCAAATCATTGGCAAAAATTGTTTCCTGATGTTCATACACCTTCCCCTATCCTTAAAGTACCTTACCAAATGCTTCCCATCACTGAAATTCCCCAAATTCCTCATTTTCGCACAAACCCTAGTTTCTAGCTACAACCTGGCAATTTTCTAGGTTTGGCCTGTGTTTTTGCCCTTTTGGACCCCTTCCCCTCACTCAATCTCTGAGATTCCACTTTCCCCTGCTTCCTAACATCCCTCCCTACTTCCAAAAATTTCCCCAAGAATTTAGAAGCCCCTTATCCCCTTCATTTCGCTTCATTTCGACAAAATTCCTTGTTTCACACATCGGGATAAGTTTCACTCAAATGGTGTTTCCAAGAAATAAAAGATGAATTTGGGAAAATTGAGAGAGGTTTTTGTCCAAAACATGCCAAGGAAGAAAAACCTCCTTCACGTTTTTCATAGGTGTCATGGTTTTAGAGAAATGTCAAAATTATAATCGCTAGATCAAAGGCGGTTGACCGAGGCACTAAAACGGAGAAAGAGGCCCGATCCCCTCCATATCTTGGCCGAGGCTTCACTCAAGGACCAAGGCACTAAATAGCCTAGCCGCAGCACAAATCCCAAGAAATTTTGAGCATTTTGGGTAAATTTTGGTTTTTTTAAGGCAATTTACAGGTTTTTGCTCATTAACGGGTCTCACCCCCCGCACGACCCTTCATCATGGCAACTCCATTTGACAAAAACTCAGCATTTCCAGATTTTTCATGCAAAGTTAAATATGCTCATGGATGGACTTGATATTTTGTGAAGTTTTGGGCCTCCAGAAAATCAAAAAACATGCAAAATTTGACTTTCTGCCACTTTTTTGAACTGCAGAAAGCTGTCTTGGGAGAATTGATTTTTGACAGGGAAAATGAACTCCAAATTCAAAAATTCCAGTTGGGTTGGAAAGTAGGCTCACATAACTTTCAAAAAAGCCCACTTTTTCTCAATTTGGCCACCTTCAAGTGCCCCAAACATGTCTCCAAAGGGCCGCGACCCGTCAGGCAGGGGGGCGCGACCCGTCAGGCAGAATTGTCCATAAATGCACTATACAGCCCAAAAAACGCAGATTTGACTCAGTTTGACTTTTTGAGGTGAATGATGATTCCCTTTGATGTAATTATGGTAATTTTTAGACACTTTTACCCTTATGTAACTCTTCTAGAAGATTCATTCATGAAAATGGTAAAAATTAAATGAATGAATTGATTTCCAAGTTTATAGAGGCAAGTTGTTTTGACTGCCTAGTTTGTAGTGCTTAGTTTAGAAGTGGTTGAAACAGCTCCTAGGATAGTGAGCTCGACCCATAGAGGCAAGGAAAGGTGTTAGCTTGCCTATATTATGTATTTTCCTAGTCATTTTCAGGGGTTGGAAGGTTGGACTCTTGAGGGAGAAGCTATCATTGTATTATTTCACTGTATCTCTGCAATTTTTGGCTAAAGAAGACCAGGGTTTTGCAGTCCTTTTTGGGATTCTTGTGGTTACATGTATTGATGGTTTGTTTCTATATGTACCTGTAAGTGTGTTATGTGAATCATTTCCTTTCTTTTCCTTCTGCACATTAAGCAAACGAAGTGTTAAAGTAAGAATTGATGATTGTCATGCTCTGCTTTTAAGTTTGTTTAATTTCAATGTTTTCTACTGTTTAAGGAGAATTCAAAGTTATTTTTTGCTCTCCTTAAGTCCTCACCTGTCATTCCTAATCATCCACCTCAATCAAAGGCATCAATACTGTTTCCTACCTCGCCCCAAAGAACCCCCTGCAGAAACTGTGTCCAATCCCCGCACCCAAAATTGCCATCCCCTAAATTTGCCACCAAAAACCCTAAAAACCCCAAATCAACCCTTTTGATCAGTTTACTAGCCTAAAATCAGTGTTACCCTATTGGTCATCTCATCCATTGAAGATTTTATTGAGATTGACCAGAGAGATCCTTCTCCTGCCCCGTAGGGCTAGCTACGAGGCTAAATGGTTTGATGTTGCCTTGAGGTTTGCCTTTTTCAGCCTAAGGTGAAATTTCAAGCGCTAACACTATGAGTTATGAGGTTCTATATATAACAAAGGGTGGGGTGACCCTTGACATTCCTCTTTGACCCTTTGACTACACCCATGACTCTTCAACTCCTTTACAAACAACTCTTTACATTACATAGTGACTATTCACATTCCACTAATAACAGTTGGAATTTCACTTACAATATATTTACAAATAATAATACAATTTCCACATATACCCATGTGGGACAAAATAGGCTTGATTCAACCTAATAAGGCAAACACCATCACTCAGAAGCTTGAGGAAAACCAACTTGGCAACATCCTCTTGATGGTTTTCAATGACGAACTATTACCAAGCTTGGTATTGTGCTATGGTGCTCCCATACTGTTTGGTGATATCTTTCTGGAAATGGACCCTTGCCTCTATGGCTTTCAGGTATATGGTTATGGAACCTCTATCCAACTCATCTTGAAGCATGCATAACATTATCCTGAGTGTGGTTGGCCCACTGATGTACTTCTGCATGTTTTCTATGCTCAGGTACAAGTCACCGTTGGTGGCCTCTCGCATCAACTGATCCATGTACCTGTCGGCCTCCAGGAAGACTTGGTTCTTCTTCATAGCTTGAGTGAGGGATATGATTGAAGGGATTATGTGTGTCCACATTATGACATCTAGACTCTTGAACAATTGTACATAGGAAGCCTCAATGCTAGTGGTGAGTGGAGGGAGCTGATCATAGTTCTAGATCAACATCTGAATCTGTGCTTTGTCTATCTCTTCATGCAACTTCATTATCGTATGCAAGTAAAGCAGGGCTCCCTTGTACCTCATTGTCGATTCATGTACATGTGTAATAGCAGCATGTATGTCTTTGAGAGTTTGAAAAATCTTCATGCACTTCTGCTGAAAACCATATAGATGGAAAACTGCCTTGTGCACAATGAAAAATATGTCATAAGATTCTGCATGGTGGTATCAATATTCAATACTTCAGTAAGTATCCATTTTATCATTTCTACCATAGCGGATCCTGCGGATTGTTCTATCCTCTACCTGACCTCCTGCAAGTCCTTTTCCATTTGATCATTCTCTGAGCACAAGAACTCGACAATTCAACTCGTGGATTATGCATAACCCTTAGAAGTTGCATCAACCATGGCAGCTGGATGTCTTCTAACATCTGACACAATCACCCTTTCTTCTATGTGTGCAGATGATGCATGATTGTCTGGGATATGATTTCTTCACGCATGTACAATCCTTTGTTGTGACTCATCAAATGATAGATTGTACACATCCATCATTAGATCACCATCAAGGAGGACAAATTCTCCTTGCTCGCTCAAGATTGGTTCTGTCTGGAGGTGGTGGAGACTGAGGTTTGACCTCGGATGTTCTCGACATGAGGCTGGTATCTTGGTCCTATGTCTCTTGTTGCAACCCCATGTCTGTTGTTTCAACCATTTGCTCAATCTGTTGAGCAAGTTTTCGAACCTGCACCTGCTCACCCTCTTCTTCATATGCTAGTTGCTATGACTCCTCAACTTGTATAGGCGCAGTTTACTCTGTCATTGCACCTTGCCTTTCTTCCTATTCCTGTTTCCACTTCTCTTCTCTTTCTCTCCTTCTTAGCTCATGCTCTTCTTTCATCTTCTTCTCTATTTCCTGTAACTTCTTCTCTACATCCTTCAACCTTTGCTTCTCTCTCTTCCTCCATTGTACTCTCCTTTTACATTGTCACATCTTTGCCTCTATTTCCAAAGCTACATTCTCAACAAGAGGATCTTCTCTAAACTTGTAGCTTTGCTCAGCCTCTAGGTTCTTGGTACTATTCCTCTTGCCATTGTCCTACGTTATTTTGTTGCTCATTGTTGTTGTTGTTGTTGCTTCCTATGGTGTTGTCTCCTGCAAATCTTCTTTCCATTATATAGCCATGTTGATCGGTTCATTGAGCTTAGAGGAGTTGTAACAATACCTCCAAGGGTCCTCCTCTAGCCAATGACATGCCCCATGGATCCATGGATAATACACCTTTTCACAGTGGTTCTTGCATATGCATTAGGGATCATAGGGATTGAAATCCTTAGTTCCAAACTCAAACTTCTATAAGTCCTTGACCTCAACATCTGCATCCTTCAAGCTTTGGATCTCATACAATCCAATCTGCAAAGGAAGAGCAGACCATGGTGCCTTCTTCCTCCTGTGCAGTCCTGTCGATAACCTTGTGGAGATGTGATATGAAACCTATTGCATGACCAACTTATCCATGGAAAACCTAGGTAGCACATGCAGAGGCTTCTCTCTGCCAAACATCCTGATGAAGGTGCCACCGGGTGTGGCATACCAATCTGCAATGTTAAGCAATGCCTACATTGATTCTTCGAACATGAAAGGTGGATCATGCTCAAAGATCATCTTGTAAACTAGGATGGTGAAGTGGTTAGATAGCCTCGCCATGAATCCTTGGTAGCTGCAATGAGAAAGAAACTAGAAATAAATGTTCACAACATTCTCTGATGGTGTCCATGTCCAACCCATGCCAGGAAACTGATGTTGGGCACAGATTGCATCAAGAAAGTATGTGGACATATACACTATGGCTTTCTCATCCTTAGGTAGATTTCGGGCATTATTCACATGCACTTTCAGCTGAAGAGCCAACATATCCAACCAATTGAATGGCCTTCCTTCATTTTCCAACTGATCCAACACAACCATCCAATTCTACAGAAAGCTCTATGTGCTCTCTTTACCATACAAGCAACATGCAAAGATGATCAAGAGTTGGTATTCCTTTCTGAGGGACTTAGTCTTGTAGACTTGATTGGGTGTCAACCTGAACTTTGATGGCTCTTTTACTCAATGCTTCATGATATCTCTAGCATTCACATTATTGTTGGGAGTATAGAAAAGTGCATCCATGTGGTTCACTGACTGTGGTAAGTGATACAGTTGATGATAATATTTCGTCCTAAAGGTAGCAAGTTGTGTTCCATGGGCACTACTCAATGTCATTGTCTCAATATCAGTATGTGAGACAATCCAGTAAATGATGTTCGCAAATAGGAAGGCGGGGTACCTGCATGAAATCTTATGCAAGCCTAACTTGTGGATGTTGGCATAGGGTTGTCGATCTTCCATATCTTCCTTGAAGCTACCTACAAATATGTCCTTAATTTCCTGCCATGTTATCTTCATATCCTTCTCTATGAACAATTGTGTGTCTGCATAGACTGGAAAGTTCATTGACATATGTTCAACTACATCTCCAATACTACTCTCTACAATATCCTTTAATCCAACTCTCTTGGAAGACATGTTACATGTACTGCTAAGAATTTTTTCAACAATTGATGTACCTAGAGATAGAGAGGATACTCATGACAAGAAAATGTTAGCTTGAAACCAAAAAGTACTTCAAGGACCAATCATGCAACAAATTGGGCAACTGTTGGGCAAGATTGCACAATTCTGACTTTCAGAGGTGAGGGACTGTCAGTTGGATTTGCGCATTGCACAATCCCAGCTGTCAGTGAGAGGTGATGATGACTGCAACTAAGTAATGTGTAGTCCAGTGTGGCTTTTTGATGACTCGAATTGCGTAATGCGTAGTTCAGTCTGGCTTTGATGCTGGCTGGGACTACGCATTGCGCAATCCCAGTGGGCAAGACTTTGGGACTGGCTCCTGGAACAGCGCGGTGCACAGTTGGAGCAAGTCACTAGTAGCCTATGTGTAATTCCTATAGCCAAGTCAGAGCCTTGAGTTCCAAAAATGCGCAGTGCATGCCAGGAAGAGATAGGTCCAAGCCAAGGCAGCCCAGATCTGCCCAAGGGCAACATGGAAACGAGAAAATTTGAATGTGTGAACAATTGTTGGTGCAGATATGAGTGAAAGGTGATGCATGCAATCAAAACAAATGTAGGAATCATTCAAACAAAAGAACAACGAAGCTTGTGGGGAGAGTCACCACAATGGTGACCGTTAGTGCAAAAACTGGGTTATGCATGCAACGCTTAGGGAAGGCAATGAAAAACTTAAAAAAAAAATTATACAAGCTAAAACAAATCAAAAGACCAACATACATTCAATAAAATGGGAAAAACAACACTCTCACAAACCAAGGAAACAAAAGTGACAAAAAAAATAGCAAAAGACAAGAAAAGCAAGATTTACCCGGAAAAGTTGTGTCGATTGTGCTGACTGTGTAGAAAGTTCCTAGATGCCTCGGAATTTGAGAGCTCCAATACCAAAAGTGAAAATGACTTATGGAAATGTCCATTAAATATATTTTATTGATTTAAGGTTTATGACGTGAAGACCAAAAATCTAGGAAAAAGTGACAAGTGGCAGCAGTTCCTAAAATTAACTCAAGTGTAACTCCAACTGCTAAAAATAGATCCCTATTTTTTAGGGATGCTTTTTCACTTTTTTATTTTTCAGGAAAGGTTGCCATGCATGCATGGAGAAATTGTGTAGTTCTAGGGAGAACCGGGCACTCACCGACACAAAAACCAAACAGCAGCTGAGGGAATGATTTTGCGCAATTCTTGGGTTGAGTGGCTCTAGATCCCTCTCATGTTATGCAAATTTTCCCAGCTGAAGAAAAGCTTCTAGATGGTTCTGCGCAATTCTGGAGTCGAAGCTCACTGCTAGGTTGAACTGCACATTTCTTGATAGCAAGGTTGGTTACCCTCTAGGATTGCACAAATTATCAAGGTAGTGCTAGAACCAGATGCAACCAAGTCACAGGATCAACTTGTGGTTAGATAGAAAATCAAGTAAGAAAACACAAGCTATAAAGTGAAATATAAAATTCAAATGAAAGCACAAGTACCTAGGCAGTGTAAGACAAGCTATTGATATTTTAGTAGGCTCGGCTCCAAAATGAAGCGTAGGCAAAATTTTGGAGGGTGGTTGTAGCCATACAACAATTATTTGGCATATTTGTCATATGCTCTAGACTACTACTTAAGATCAAACCCTTTAGATCGTTGTCAAATATCTCATCACTATAAATCAATAAATCACTTAATTAACATAGTCCACATGATTTATTATTTCCTTGGTTAAAATATATTACATTGTTTCCTCTAATATAAGCAAATTCAAAGGAAGGTTGCTAGCTTAGTTTCTAGTCTACCTACAATAGTGACCTAATTCATGTGGAAGAAACAAGAGTGATGTGGTGTTTGAGTTAACTTGGCAAGATAGTTGATCCATGAGGATCCCAAAAGGCCAATTTTTCGAAGTCCTCGAACCTTAGTGAAACCTATCTCATATTAATAGCTCTTCATCTTGAATCCAATGGCATGAATGACACCTCAATTCGACACTATATATGAAATTTATTTCCATCTAAAGTTTTGGGCCAACAACTAAAAAGTTTGCAGGTGTACCTACCACGTGGCGCTCCCACAGGCCTCCTTGTGGCTATACATATAGTATCGTCAGCACCAATATAGTCCCACTCAGGCCAATCATATTGTGACACTTGGCGGCATTGGATTGTTCATATTATTGACGGTGAGCTCCAATCCATGGGCACCACATGGCCCAATCATAAGGCACAACGTGGCACCCTAAGATTGTCTAGTCAACCCTTAACAAACCTAGCAAGGAAACTAAAGACAAATAAATTAAGGGTTCAGCTACGAGGTCATTTTGGTAGACAAGTGGCATTCAAAGTTATATTTATTGGCAGTTAGATATCGGGTTGGTGGCCACAAACTTGGAAGACCCGCCAAACCCCTCCCAATTGACACAGGCAGAAACAATGGCTTCAGAAATCTCAACAATCACCCCGCGGTTCACCCTTTCTTTACAATTATGCATTTTTCTTTTAGAACCAGAATGCCTTCAATAAGGCCAAAACCATGTTTTTCCCCTTTATAAATAGAAAGGTTCATGATTCACCAAAGATCACGATCTAACTGAACCGACGGTCTAGATTAAATTGCATCATCGCAAGTCGCTGATGTAATGCTCTCCATTTTAAAAATTCCCGATGCGATTTATTGCGCCGATCGCTATCAACAATCGCTGCTTCCCCCAGATTAAGGCCTTATCGCCCCACTCAAATGTTCCGATGCAATATGTCAGCAATCGCTAATGGCAACTCGTGAAGACTTGGGATCTGCCTTCCTCTCCAACAAACTTGTGATGCGATTGAGATCCACAAACCCGATAAACTTAAAAGCCTCTGTCTATAATATTTCAAGCCTGGACTTCGGATCTGCTAAGTGTTTCACGCTAATTCCTAGTGTAACTTGGATTTTTTCCTATAGGAATAAAACCATGTCAAATAAATTCGTCGATCCGATATCGGCGATCCAATGGTTTGGATTAAAGTGGCATCAACTAATGTTATTTATATAAAAGACCTCTGTCTTCTATTAAACCACGATTTATGCCGTGAAACATAAACAAGCAAAGGGATGATCAACTCTGTCCCGAATACAAAGAATGAAAGCAAAATGGGAGTTTCTACAAGCTAGATGTATGATCACACATGAAATCAATTTATCAATATAAAAGAGTTACAGAGTCTCGGCCTTGGCCCGATTACAACATATAAAAAGACCTCTACTTCAAAATACTATCCATACGCTACTATTGTTCTCGCTCACTCAATCCTCTCTCCCCTCATTACATTTTTTCCTTCCTTTATCAATCGAAGAGTACTCTAACTGTGCTTAACAACTCAATCTCTATTTTTAATCAATCTAACAGCAAATCTATAATTTCTAGCTCTACCACACACCTATGCTAACAACTCATCTTTGAACCTAAAATAAGACAATTTCTAACTATTACAATAATGAAATACAACTCATTCCTTGAGAGATCCAACCCTCTCAGTAAAACTAGATTTTGACCAATCAAGTCAATGAAATTCAACTTGTTTAGCCACAACATGTGAACAAACTTTCACGTTGTTGGCTAAGTCTGGATTCTCCTACATCAGACTCTCGGGAAAGAAAAGAATCGTGCTTCAAACTTTTAGGACTTACTCCATACTTCTACAATTATGTTGTTGTCAACCAGCTAGCATCATCTACTGGTTGTCCTTTCCATTTGACTAGATATTGGAAATAAGTTTGTCCTATGGTTCTTTTGGATACTCTTTTATCCAAAAAAAATTCCACTACTTTCTTATCTGTCTTTGGAATTTGTTCTTCCCAGTTCAGAGTTTGAACTTCATCTCTTGTAGTCTCCTCATGTAGCTCTATCTCTGTCTCCTTGTATGGATACAAATCTGCAACATTGAATATAGGTGATATCCCAA
This sequence comes from Pinus taeda, assembly GCA_000404065.3. NCBI lineage: Eukaryota > Viridiplantae > Streptophyta > Pinopsida > Pinales > Pinaceae > Pinus > Pinus taeda. The sequence goes on from APFE030810861.1 coordinate 118,838, forward strand.
TCCCTTCTGGCAATTCAATTTCATAAGCATTACTTGAAAACTTTCTTTTAATTCTACATGGTCCTATCTTTTTCATTTTCAATTTATTGTAAGTCTTAGCAGAAAATCTTTCTTTTCTCAAATACACCATCACTAAATCTCCCACTTGGAATTCTTTCTCTCTTCTTTTCATATCTACCCTCTATTTGTATTTTCCGCTACTTTCCTGCAATCTGCCTTTGACATCTTCTTGTAGTCTCTGCATCTGCTCTACAAACTCTTCAACTTTTGCACTTCTTATCTCCTGTTTACCTAAATTTCTGAGCTCATACACTCCTCTTGGATTCATTCCAAAACAACATGAAATGGACTCATTCCAGTACTTTGGTTTGGAGTATCATTATAAGCAAATTCAACCTGAGCTAGTGCTAAATCCCACTGCTTAGGATTTTGCTACACTAAACTTCTCAATATGTTTCCCAAGCTCATGTTTACTACTTCAGTCTATCCATCTCTTTGAGGATGGTATGCTGAACTAAGACTGAGGTTAGCTCCCAGTTTCTTCCAAAGAGTTCTCCAGAAATGTCCTACAAACTTTGTATCTCTATCAAACACAATACTTACAGGCAATCCATGTAATATTACAATTTCTGAAAAATATAGATTAGCTATATGTGTTGCATCACTAGTCTTCTTACAAGCAATGAAATCTGCCATCTGGGAAAATCTATCTACTACAAAATAACTGGAATCATTCCCTCTTTGGGTTTTTGTTAATCCAAAAACAAAATCCATGCTAACTGCATCCCACGGTTGGTATGGTATTGGTAATGGCTAATACAATCTTGTATTCTGGCTCCTTCCTTTAGCATGCTAACATATCCTGCACTTCTCAACAGATTTCTTAACATCAGTCTGCATTTTTGGGAAATAATAAAAAGCATTCACCTGAGAAAAGGTTTTATCTTTCCAAAGTGACTAGATAATCCTCCACTATGTTTCTCATTTATTATGTTTTCTCTCTGTTAGTGTCAGTCTTTCCAGCCTCCCTACAGTGATCAAATATGCTCTTACAAAGTGATTTTGAAGTGTCAAGGTCAAATTTTGTCATTTCAGTGAGTTTCAAGCAAAATTTGGTCACTAGGCATTGGGTCTAGGGTTTGCTCTCACTCTTTTCAAAGTTGCACAAATGCCAACCTATGTCACTATTCAGCTGAGCCTATCATCATTCAGAGGGTTGTCATCATCATGTCAATTTCCATAGGGTCATTTTACAGCTTATCCATGCTTCAGTTGTGCCTAGGCAAGGTTCATTTCCCTCTCCTAGGGTTTTGAAGGCAATTCTCTTGGACTGTCAAATCAATGGCAAAACTTGTTTCCTGATGTTCATACACCTTCCCCTATCCTTAATGTACCTTATCAAGCACTTCCCAACACTCAGATCCCCCAAAATCCTCATTTTGCACAAACCCTAGTTTCTTGCTACGCAATTTTCTAGATTGGGCCTGTGTTTTTCCCTTTTGGACCCTTTCCCCTCACTCAATCTCTGAGATTCCACTTTCCCCTACTTCCTAACATCCCTCTCCACTCCCGAAAATTTCCTCAAGAATTTAGAAGCCCATTATCCCCTTCATTTCGCTTCATTTCGACCAAAACCCTTGTTCCACACATCGGGATAAGTTTCACTAAAATGATGTTTCTGAGCAATAAAAGATGATTTTTTCAAAACTGAGAGAGGTTTTTATCCAAAATATGCCAAGGAAGAAAAACCTCCTTCAATTTTTTCACAGGTGTCATGGTTTTAAAGAAATGTCAAAAATACCGGCGAGAACGAAGGTGCTCCAATGACGGTTGGCCAAAGCACAAAAACGAAGGAAAACGCCCGATCTACTCCAAATTTTGGCCAAAGCCTCTTTTACTGAGCATGGTACTTGATTGGGGACTCCCAACCCAAATTTTAAGAAATTTGGAGAAAATTTTGTCATTTGTGAATTTTTTGTGCAATTTACAGGCTTTGGCTTCTCAACGGGTCTCACCCCCGGTGAGACCCTTTGTCATCGTAGCTTCGTTTGGAAAAAACTCAGCATTTTTGGATTTGGCATGAAAAGTTACACTTGCTCATCCATTAGTAAGAAATTTCATCAAGTTCTGGGCCTCCAAAAGGTCAAAATATATGCAAAATTTGACTTTCTGCC
>APFE030810865.1:0-10373 GCA_000404065.3 Pinus taeda
CACTGCGCCACCTGCCCAGTGCATAGCACTTTTTCCAGAAGACCTTTGTAGGCCTTCTCTGTGTCAAAATTGGACATAGGATATCTCGTTGGAAAGTTATTTGAGTCTAATTTCCAAACCAACTGGAATTTTTCAATTTGGAGTTCATTTTCCCTGTCAAAAATCAAATCGCCCAAGACTGGTCGAAATGTGCCAAATGAGGCTGCCTCAAGGCAGAGTGTTGTTGCAGTAAACTTTTGAAGGTGTTCCTCAACTCCAAATTGAGCTCAGGATATCTTGTTGGAAAGAACGTTGTGTCTAGTTATCATTGGACTCATCAAGTAAGTCATTTGGCCAACCAAGCTAGGAGAAAACTTGATTTTCCCAAGGTCACTTCAAAGGTGCATCAATTCTCCCGAGGCAATTGTATTTTTGACATTTCTCTAAAACCATGACACCTGTGTAAACATTGAAGGAGGTTTTTCTTCTTTGGCCTATTTGGGACAAAAACCTCTCTCACTGTTCCCAAATTCATCTTTTATTGCTCAGGAACATCATTGGAGTAAAACCTATCTCGATGTGTGGAACAGGGGATTTGTTCAAATGAAGCGAAATGAAGGGGATAAGGGGCTTCTAAATTCTTGAGGAAATTTTGGGAAGTAGGGAGGGATGTTAAGAAGTAGGGGAAAGTGGAGTTTCAAAGATTGATTGAGGGGAAGGGGTCCAAAAGGGCAAAACACAGGCCTAGCCTAGAAAATTGCCAAGTTGTAGCAAGAAACTAGGGTTTGTGCGAAAATGAGGAATTTGGGGGATCTCAGTGATGGGAAGTGTTTAATAAGGTACATTAAGGATAGGGGAAGGTGTATGAACATCAGGATACAAGTTTTGCCGATGATTTGACCATCCAAGAGAAATTACTTTCAAAACCCTAGGAGAGGGAAATGAACCTTACCTAGGCACAACTGAAGCATGAACAAGGTGTAAAATGACCCAGTGGAACTTGAGATGATGATGAAAACCCCCTAAATAATGGTACAATCAGCTGAATGGTGACATGGACCGACATTTGGACAACTCTGACAAGAGTGAAAACAAACCCTAGACCTAATACCTAGTGACCAAATCTTTCTTGAAGACTCATTGAAATGACAAAATTTGACCTTAACACCTTAAAATCACTTTGTAAGAGCATGTTTGATCACTGGAGGAAGGCTGCAAAGACTGACACTAAAATGTTCATTTCAATGCATTTGTGCAATACTTTGCCTAGGTTAGTCAGGGCTTCTTGGAAATCACAACCATAAGGTGTAAAATCATCCATATATATTTCCACAGCATCATGTACTAATTCAACAAAAATACTCAACACTACTCTCTGGAAGGTGGCAGGAGCATTGCTAGGCCAAAAGGAAGGACCTTATAGGAAAAAGTACCCCAAGGACAGGTCAATGTGGTCTTATCCCGGTCTTCTAGGCAGGTTTGGATTTGGTTGTACTCGCTGAATCCATCTAGGAAAGAAAAAAACTTCTTCCCTGCCAGGCCATCTAGCACTTGGTCAATGAAGGGTAGGGGAAAATGATCCTTCTTTGTGGTGTTTTTCAACTCCCTATAATCACACAAATCCTCCACTTACCTTTTTTCTTGGGAACTAACACTAAAGGAGAGACCCACTCACTGTCTCAGATAGGGTAAATGAATCCTGCATCTAGCAGTTTTTGCAGTTCTTCTTTGACTATGTCTTTAAGAGTTGGATTCATCCTCCTTTGTGGTTGCATGACTGGATTGCAACCTTCTTTGATGTATATGTCGTGAGTACACACTGAGGGGTGTACTCCCTTCATTTCCTTATAACTCCAAGCAAAGGCTTCTAGGTTCTCTCTCAACATGTTGCATATATTTTCCTCTTCTAAAAGAGAAAGAGATGGATTAATTTTCAAAGTTTTCTCTGGGCCAAATTCTAGGGTTTTGACATGGAGTGGGTTGGAACTGGCCAAGCATAAGTCAATTGGATGATTGTTCTGGGTTTCCCTTACTTCTTCTAATGGTAGTGAACTAGGAGTTGGACTTTGGAGCAGTTGTTCAATTAAGTCATCCTCATCTTATTGTCCTCCTCCTATGACTACTTCCAAAGCATAAAGTTGGGCAGAATAAACCTCATCTTCTGCCTCCTCCTCCAACCATAAAGGTAAATCATAATCTAGGGTAGGTTGAGCAGGAGGGTATAGGACTAATTGTTTGGACATATGCCAATTCTTGATGGTCATATTCCCAGCTCTGCAGCTAATGTAAGCATCAGTTGTGGCCGACCATGGCCTCCCAAGGATGAGAGGGTAACCAGTAATCTTAGCCTTAGGCTGAAGAACTAGGAAATCTGCAGGGTACTCCTAGGATTCAATGGAGACCATCACATCCCCCACAATTCCCTCAGGGTGACTATGGAACGATCTGCAAGTTGCAGAATTCTTGTGGTCTTCCTCAATGACCCTTGGAGGTTGAGCTTGAGCATGGTGTCCTTGGTCATCACATTAATGGCAGCCCCAAGATCAATCAGAGTGTGTGAGACAATGGTTCCATTGATGTGCACATCTACTACAGGGCTTCCAAGGTCCAAATATTTTGAACATATTACCTGCCCCAGCATTAAGTAAAACAACTGCCCAATGACATTAATGGTAGGGGCATCCCTTTTTCTTCTTCTTGGATACTTGAAGCATTTCTCCTTAATCAACTTATTGTAAATGGGAACATCTTTGATTGCCTGGAGAAGGGGTATCTTTACACATAGATATTTCAATTCTTCTAGAAGTTCATTTTCTTATAGGGTAGGCTGGAGTGGTTGGGTTAATCTCTCAGGATAGGGTGGTTTTACTTTAAGGTTGCTTTCCTCTCTTTCCTCCTCAACCTCCCTATGTGGAGAGGGAGGTTGGTTATCAGGGAGAATTCTCCCATATCTTAGTTTGGTCTCCTGGATTTCTATAGCATAAGCTGGGTATTCCACTGATGTTGTGGCTGAACATAAGGTTGAAATGACTGGTTGGTTGGCTGGGAATGATACTGAGGAAGACCAAGAATGATGAGAAGGAGGTCCCCAAGAAGTTATAGTTGTGGTTTTGTTGGGGTTGTAATATGCATGGGATGACCCTTGCATACCCTACTAGTATGGTCTAGGCCCAGGAGGTCTCCTTTGGTTGATGTAGAAAAGTTGCTCAGTGACCCCTTCAGCTCCTTGATATACAACTTTGAGTCCAGGTAAAGAAGGGCACTTGTCTATGGAATGGTTTTCTTCATAGACTGAGCAAATCTTAATACAGTTCAATGGATATTCATTCCTAGGATGCCTCCTGGTGCATCTAGGACAAAATATGGCCAGGGCTCTTTCTGCTTCCTCTTTCTTCCTTTTAATGTTCATGGTGTCCAATTACAAGGCAAGGGTTTGCAACATATCACTTTTGAAATCTTCCAGCATATTTCCAATTTCACCCTTGATGGATAAGTTGGAGGATGATGTATTGGCCATAGGTTGACTACCCCTACCCTTTTTCCTGACTGCTCTAAAATGGTTTCTAAATATAGTCTTGATATCCTCATAGGGTAATTGGAAGATATCCCCTCCTACTATCATATGTAAGGTATCCAAAATATCCTCCCTTACTCCTCTAAGTGGGACCAACTTTAGTGACTCAGGTTCGAGTGTACACCTGGCCCTTTTGTAATTGAGCTAGAATCTTTCTTCATAGTCCTCTAAGTATTCATCCTGGACTATGGTCATCCTAAAAATCTCTTCTTTAGTATCCTTTGACCTACAGTAGTCCCTTTATTTGTTGTTAAAATGTTACTGCATCTGAGCCGAAGTTGTGATGCTATCTCCAGGTAAACCCATGAACCAGCAATGTTGCATCCTTGAAGGTAGATGGAAACACTTTTAACTTTTTCTCATCATTTGTATAGTCATAGGTTCGACATATAACAGCAAACTCAAATAGGAAAGTGTTAGGGTCCTCTGTGGTTAGGCCATGGAAATGAGGTAGAGCAGAGGGGCTTATATTCTTCATTTTAGTGTCCCCATTAGTCTCCTTGATGGGGAAGGCACTCTCAATTCTCTCTCTATTTGCTCTGTCATGTTGGTTTTCAGCCATTAGTTCACTAGGAAAGGGTTCTTCCTCTTCTTTTTCCCCTGTAGGTTCTTCAAATATGTAAGGTTGCTCACCTAAAGGTTCTTCCACTTCATAGTCACCGAAGAAGAGAGAAGGTTGACTGTTGAATGTAGTGGGGGTATTTGTCAAGAATTTCCCTAAATTGTCACTATTCCTACGAGGCATGAAAGGAAATGTTTTTGGGTTGGTTTTTGTAAGATTTTCTTAAAAGCTATAAAGTACTTGTAGAATAGAAAGGAAAGCAGATAATGACAAATGAAAGAAAGGAAGCTACTATATTACTTTTGCAAAAATAAACTAATGGAATAAAATTGAAGATAAGAAGTAGAAGAAAAGAAAGTTAGAGACTCGAAATAGAAGAAAATAGTAATCACATTCTACTTAGACACCTCCCCAGCAATGATGCCAAAAAGTGATGAGCCTAGGTATTGCAACAAGAATGCTGCAACTCCCAGGGCTACCAGCTTTACTTATCAACCCGTGGTTCATACAAACTTGGAGGTAACAGTGCTATATGCACAAGTAGAAGTGAAGGTCCTACTTGTTGTCATTGTTTATCTAGAAAGAGACCCCAGGGGTTCCAAGCCAGACTTCTATAGGGTCAGAAGAAGCTTAATTCTTTGATGGAAGAAGAGAAAACCTATTCTAAGAGAGAGCTACTCTATTGCAGTAATGAAGAAAACAATGTGTAATGATAAACCACACCATAACCTAATTAACCAATAAAATAGTTATGCTAAGCAGAATTGATAAAACAATCACTAACCTAATGCTGCTATCAAAGTTGCAAAAGGTAAAGAGCATTAAACTACACTAAGGTGTAAGCAGAGAAACTTAAGCTAAATCGGTTTTCAAGCGGAAGAGCAATCAAAGGTCGAAATCAATGAAAGGAGGACTTAAGGACGCAGTAGCGCATAGGGACTGTTAGATTGATCAACGAGCAAAAGATGGATGGTGGAGATCTTATCACGGGGGCTTAAGAGAATAAATAGATGAATAGGGTTAATGAAGCATATGAACGACAAAGATCTTATCGCAAAGAATTAAGTCAAGAGATGGGCAAACAAGGTAACGAAGCAGATGAACGACGGATATTGTATTGCGAGGGATTAAGTGAAGAGATGGGCGGATAGGGTAACGAAGCATATGAACGGCAGAGATCTTATCGCGAAGGCTTAAGTGACTAGATGGATGAACAGGATGAATTGTTGAGGCCTTATCATGGAGGTTAAGTCAAGAGATGGACAGACAGGGTAATGAAGCGATGAACAGCTGAGATCTTATCACGTAGATTAAGTCAAGAATTGGACGGCAATATTAACTAGAGGATGGATTGTGAATATCGTATCATAGAGAAAATAAACGTGCAGAAATGATGGAGCGGGTTTCTAAGGCGGTAAGTAGGTTCTCGCGTGCCCTCAAGGCTGTAAGTGGAATTCTAAAATTTCACGCAATTAGCCTTACTGCGTGACATGTAGCACGAGAAAACCACTTTTCTTGAATGCTCGGGGGCAGATAACGGTCGTGCAATAATCCGTGTGAGATTGCGCAATAGCCGTTGGATTAGGCGGGGCTGATCAACGGTGGAGATCGGCCAAGCTAGCTAGCGATCGGTGTGAAACGATAGTCGTCAGATCAGGAGAGGCAGATCGATGGTGGGGGTTTAAAGCACATAAAGTGTTGAGGTGATGCAATAGTTGTCGGATCAAGAGACAGATCGACGGTGGAGATTAAATCACATAAAGTAAGTGGAAGACTTCACATGAGGCAGCAATTGGAGAAAATAATGAATCGGACGGTGATTGTGAAGGTTTGTTGTGGATCGGATGGCGAGGAAGTGATGCATGAAGAACGTGTTGAAGGAGGTTTCAAAGGAAATGACAGAAAAACCAGTGAGGGTGAACAAATAACTGCATCAAACAACAAACTCCATAGCTCATGCGAGCACAAGAAACCTGTGTTTTTGGGGTTGTTGAAGGGTCTGTTCCTCAAGTCATGGTCCCAAAGGGAAGAGATGAGGGCGAGACACCTGTGCACAACCTTATGGTGATGTTTTCTCCTATCTAACCTATAAACTGAAAGAAGGCACAAATGGAAGTAAACTACAGTAAATACAGCTACTGAAGCAAATGAACAGAAAAAACATGAATAATCTACGCTATACTGTTGTAATGAAAATGAAGCTACCTAAGCAAATAAAACAGAAAACCATGAATCTATGCTGCTTAAGCAAATGAATAGAAAACATGAGTCTATGCTAGCAAAACAGTACAATAAAGAGGAGCTTTGGTTGCTCGGGTCGGGCCCTAACCCAAGAGTTTCAACCCTCTGAGTTAACTCACAACTGGCTTAAAATAGAACTCATTCTCATTATGAAAACCATGGATTACAGAACAAATTGTCACAATCCTTGCAACTCATAAATAAAGTAGAGTTTTTACAATAGAAGTCTGAATCCTACTGAGGTCCTAAGCCTCTCTACTTATGCATCTGAAGTCCTTAACGACTTCCTTCCAATTAGGGAGGCTTGGCTCCCAACTCAAAAAAAATTGTTTTCTGTTCTTTTCACTTGCTCGTGTTAGGATATTCCGACACATAGGAAATAGTTAAGTGTAACTTGGTCTAGAGTAGAGTTAGGTAAAGTGTGTTTCTTTATTATGTACTGTTGTAACTTACAATCTGACGGTCATAATATCTTCTAGACAAGAATTTATTCAATGGTTCATTCTCTCCTCGGTATTACCGACGCTTGATCCATGGCTTAACACCCAATTGGTCCATGATCTCTATTTAAAGAACATGGAGGGTCATTTGTAGGTTAACCATTCATGAGAGAAGCTTATGTAAATTTTCATTCTTTTATTAATAAATTGTCTGAAGTGGCCACGTTGGCTCAGGTCGTGGATTGTTTCCCTCTTTGAGGGTTTTAACAACGTCAAGAATACTCGTGTTTTGTTCTGTGATCTGTTTGTGAGCGGTGTCCTTTGGTGTTCTGTCTGAGGAACTTACCCTGTAAATTCCTACAACTCGGTTGTTTTATAATCCCATGATTTGGTTGTTTGCAATCCGAGCTGATGGAGCAATATTCAAATGGAGGGGTAGTAAATAAGGAGGATTTACCTCCTATAATTTACTCTCCCTTGTCCCATTCGAGTCTTTACCAAGGTCTTTGCCTCAATTCCTTGCTTTTATCCTCTATTCCTGCATTTTTCCTTGCTTTTATCCCTTATTCCTACATTACATGCACATTAGACCACAAAGAAAAATATCCAACTCTAACTCATCTCATAAGCAAAATATAATCAAAATTATGCAATAAGTTGTGAGAATAGTTGGTTTGACTAAGCTAGAAGGTGAATTAAGGCCAATTAAGACCCATATAATAACCCAGTGATGAGGCTCACCAATTGTATGAATCTTATTGAAGTGTGTTGTTGGCTTAACTCATCACTTTGGATTGTCAACTATTTTTCTTTCCAGTTTGTGATGTCATTCATCTCGTGTGTTCCTTTCAGGTTGCGTACTATTATAGGCTTCTAAGGGATACACTTATTTTCCTCTTCCATATGTTAGAACCTCCCCATGCATCTCTCATGAATTGCTACAAGGTCACACACTTGCTTCCAACAAGGATATCTTACTTATCTCTATGTGCTAACGCAGTCAAGGCATAGCTTTACTACCCACTACTTGGACTCCTCCTCCAAACAATCTGAGGTCTAATTGGGACTTCTTACCGGGGAGATCCCCTGACATGTTGGTGGGTCTAGAAACATCAACACGTTTCCAGATGGAATCAAATGCATTGTGAGTGTGCCCTGGAACAATGAGTTGGTAAATGTCCATTGAGAGGATAAGTGGCGTTGGATTATAGTGTTGGACATTGGATGCAGATTCGACCTTGCAGTGGATTATGTACTTCCTGGGAAGGAGGTGAATCCTGGAATTAATTTGATGGTGGAAGTGTGAGCCTCTGGATTTCCTTTTTGTAGATGCAGGCATCGTATCCTTTTATTTGTTGGTTGAGGAAATGTGCATATGTATATATGTGTGTATTATTGTGAATATTGTATCGAGCTGGACTTATGAAGCTGCTCAATATACGTTATAAGCATTTTTTGGGTGAAGCAAATGTGTATGTGTGTATATGTGGTTATTATTGTAAATATTGTAATGATTTGTGTTATAAAGCTCTAATGAACAGTATGTTTGCCATGTTTTAGCAGATGGTCATTGTGAATACCACAACAAGCTATGTTATAAAGCTCCATGGGTAGTATGTTTTGTTTTCAACGATCTTTCTGGTTATAGGTGTCATTGAACACCAAGGATGGTGTTCCCCCACAGGGGAGGATTATGTAACAACACTGGTTAAAAAAATCCATGTAAATATAAAAATATAAGACCAACATCATGGGACATGTATTCCAAGATGAATATTGGGCAAAAATACTAGTGGGGTGTCGCTTCGGTTTATTATGGCAAAGGCTTTGGAAAGACATGAGGCATTTATTGACATTTTATTTATGAAAATAAAGGAAATTACGAGTAAAGGAAGGTGAAAGGTCAAAGATTGCATGTGATGAGGAAATCGGAGGAAAATAATGGAAAATGAAGAAAATAGAGGCCTCATTGATAAAAATGCTTCAAAGGATCAGTTGGTAAGCTTTTACTCAAGCTTGGCCAGTGTGAGCCTTTTGTGAGTTCAGTTTTTGACCTCTCATTCTATTCTCTCTCATACTCTTGGACACTTAGAGTGTCCTTGGAGCACTCTTGGAGAGTGTGCCATACTTATATTCTTGGAGCAAGAAGGCAAAGGAAGAGGAGAAAAGTGCAAGAGGACATCGAAATTAGCAGCTACAACGGGGTTTTCTTGTAGACACTGAGTTGCATGTATGAGTTCCTCACTAGTTTGACATGCATGGCACATGCATGTGGTTTATTGGTCATGATCTGTCATTGGCATGGAGGATTGCCTGGATTGACAGTGGATTTTTCTAACCTTGCCATTTCCTAGATAACCAAGGTGTTGTGGGTTCATTTCTTTGTTTTTCTGGTTGGTTCTCATGTTTCATTGAGCTTGGGTTGAGTTACTAGTTCCTAGAAGCCTTGGTTGGACAAACGCTCTGGAAGCCTTGTAACATATTGGGTAGAGTTACTAGTCCTAGAAGCCTTGGTTGGAAAAATGCTCTGGAAGCCCTTGGTGGGTTGAGTTACAAGTCCTGGAAGCTCTGGTTGGACAAACGGTTTGGATGCCCGACATCAGCTATGGGTTTAGTTATTGGTCCTGGAAGCCTTAGTTGGAACAAACACTCTGGAGCCCTAGAAGGCTTGGGTAGAGACCAATTTGGTGATGGTTTGTGATGTCCGACCATGAAGTGGAATCATTGTTTGATGGGTTGAGGTGGTTTGGCCTCTGGAAGCCCTAGTTTGGTTTTGATGGATTGTTCCATGAGATCCCACATTCATGCTTGGAATATGGCACGAAGGTGACTGGCTAAAGAGAGATTTGGCTCAACCATATCTACGGTCAAGTGGTCCGTGGAAGTACCAAACCTGGTTAGCCTTTGCATCATTAATAATAGGTTATTTCTTCGTGTTAATTCATAAGTATTATAATGGTTTATATGTGGATTATATGGTTGTTGTTTCCTTGGTATTTCTGTTGTTATTATACTGGTTATGAATATGAATTATGACAATGGCTATATATGGCTCTCATCATGTTTTTACTTGTAAATGAATGAATAATGTATCTATGTCCTAATAGATGATAATGCAGTTAATGTGATAAGGAAACAATGCCTCATAGCAAATCTCATATAAGTATGATACCCCTATGCTCAACTCTGTTGTTAAAACCTGTAGATTTCATATTTGTGATATGTTTGATGAAATGCATGTCATGGCTAGTAAGAGTCCAGTCTAGTCCTTGTTGATGTTTTTGCATATGTATCTTTGTTCTACTGTGAAATTTCATTTATAAAGGTGACATTGAGTTTTGGGCAATGACCTAAGCTCTGCCCCTGAAAAGTGGCACAAATCTCAGAGTCGCAAGCACAGCACTGGAGAAAAAAGTCCCTGGAAGCTCCCTTGCCCTTGTTGTGGGAGCTTCTAGAGCCTCCCAGATGCACCCTTGTCCATATCAAGGGAGCGTCTAGAAGTTTGATGCACAAAAACTTCAGTTGGTCTCAAGGGCGGGTTACCTGAGTGGTTGGGATGGCTCCTGGGAGTTTTTTT
>APFE030810867.1:0-12848 GCA_000404065.3 Pinus taeda
GCGCATATTCCTTAATGAACTTTCCATATTATCCTGTATGACCCAATGTTACATGAAACTATTTTATATTCCTTGGATGCTCCAAACTTATAATTTCTCCAATTTTAGTAGGGTCCACCATCAATCTTTGCTTACAAACAATGTGGCCCAACATTATCCTATATGGTATGCAGAATATACACTTCTTCATATTTGGGTTGATCTGATACTTCCTACAAGTATCCAACATTAGGCGAAGACTTCTCATATGTTTTTTCACTAACCCAAACACCATTTGATCATCAACGTAAACCTCCAAAAACATATGAATAAATTCCTTAAAGGTGTCGACTATCACCCTAAAAACGATCGCAGGGGCATTCTTAAGTCCAAAGGGCATAACTGTATATCAAAAAGAACCTCATTCTGTAGCGAAGGTTGTTTTACTTTGATCTTCTGGCAAGTTTGATCTAGTGATAACTTGATAATCTATCTGCAAAAGAGTAAGCTTCTTGACCACCAACATTTTCCAATACTTTATTGGTGAATGACATAGTGAACGAATCATGTACACAAGCATCGTTCAACTTCCTTAGATCTACGTAGACCCATATTTCTCCCTTTGTCTTCTTCCCTTAAACTACCATAGGACTAACCCAGTTTGATTCTTCGTTAGACTCAATAATCCCTGTTGCGAGCATCTTATCTAGCTCTTCGTGCACCTTTTCTCTGTACTTAGGATTCAATCGATATGGTTGTTGTTTTAGCGGCTTCACATATAGCTTTAGGTTGATCTTCATAACACCCATATCACATAATATCACTTTTAGATAAAAGATTTTTTTTGGAAATAAGTCCTAATATTCCCATAATAACTCCATGACCTTGTTAATTGTGTCCTCATGCCAGTAATCACCTATATTTGTGACCTTCATCTGTGCTTCTGACTGAATGTTTACTTGCTTGGTTTTCAATGGTTTTAAAATGTTAGGAACTTCTACCTTAGGCTCGATGACTTTGTTTTGTCCCTCTAACGCAAGGATATTGATATTCCTGAGGTCTTCCTTGCCTTCATCTGTGGTAACATTGTAGCACTCTAGAGCATGGTGTATCTGCGTGCTCTAATCTGGTTGTACCCACATTATAGGCTCTACAGGAATTTTGAATATCGTAGCCTTGATTTTCTCTAATGCTTCAACAATTCATTCAAATCCATCCATAAAACTCAATGTTAACATAAATATTTCCTTCAAAATGTCCCAGTATGTAGTTTTGTGTCATAGATCTGTTTCTAAATACCAATTCATTGGAATAGTATCCAAAGTGTAGTAGAATATATGCACCCATTTAGGTTGTGGTTCCTCTCCCCATGCATTTGTCCAATGAACCAGATGCTCACTCAGGTCATCACTCCCTATATATTTTTTAGTACTATGAGTATTGGCATATCCAAACCACAACATCATCATCTGTCGGTACCCCTTCCAGTTCACAAAATTGTTCTTATGTGTACCCCACCATCCAACTAGTGTAGCTCTTAGTGCGATTACCAATGCATGGAACTAATGCTCCTCCAGTTCATCCTTTTCAAATCTATCAAGAAATAAATTTACATTTGCTAAGCCATCATAATATGTTAAATTGCGTACCTCAGTAGATATACAGTGGAGTGAATTAGTAAGTCTACTACATCATAGCATTGACACTTCATGCAATCTATTCTACCAATGCTCGAGCTCCTCATCTAAACCCGAGTTGCAAGAGATATCATTTTCCCATATAGTTCTATCATCCATCGTAGGGTTGATCCAATCTTCATTCCCTGCAGCAAGCTTATATATCTACTCAATATCATCCTACTCTAGTAATCTCAGACTGGTTCAGTATACCACACACCCTTGGCTGGATCCAATGGAACAATCACTCTCAGTTCCTTCTTCTCAAATGTCATGTTGCACTTCTTCAGGTTGATGACCACATTTATATCAAACTCCCAATCAATTGCAAGCAGTTTTGAGTATGGATTACTATCATACACTATTTTGATTACCTAAAAATCAATTATAGCGCACGCCCCTTCAACTTCTACAGTTACTCCATGTAAGCACCCCATAGGAATAATCTTCTGTTGGTTCGTCATTTGCAGCTGAATTGGGGACCACTGTAGTGCTGACATTCCCATTCTTTCCCATGTCTGTTTAGGAAAAACACTTGCATCAGATCCCAAATCAAGGATCACCTAGTCCATTTCAAGTTCTCTAATTTGTGCAGTCAATCTCATCTCCTAACTAGTCTTTTCCTTGCCTTTGTCTACTTTATGCACTGTGCATTGTTCAGGAAATGACTTACCCTTTCCAATGTAGTTGTCTATTAACTATTGTAGCTCCTCCGCTACTTTCTGATCCCTTAGGAGCTTCATGCAAGCCTGCAAGAAGGATGACAACACTGAAGGATCTGTTTCTTGTGCACCAATGACCTCTTCAGGCTTCTTTGTTCGTATACTCTAAGTCTTTGATGTGGAAGCTCCTAAATATGAAAAACTATTTTTCACCTCCATAAAAGTTTCCTTTGCCTTATGCAAGTTAAATTTGACATCTTTATAAATAGCCTTGCACATCGATATATTTTCTTCTAGGTGTTTTCCTACAGCTTTATATTCTCCATTATCTATACTTCTTTTGATAATGATATTAACGTTGGGCCCATACTCGCATGGTTCTGGTCTCATTATCTTGATGTTCTGAGTGGGTTGTTGGTTCTTCTTCTCTTGCATCGTTGCGATGAGTATGAGAGAATATTCTATAACGTGGTCAAACTGTCAGCAATATTGGAAAGAGGGGTGTGTCAGGTTCTGAAAATCTTGCGCAAAGTGGCCTGGTTCCCCACAATTGTAACAAATAATATATCTGAAACATCTTTGAGCTCCTCCCCCTTGTCCTCTTCCTCGTCCCTGGAATCCTCCACACTTTGTAGTTGCACCTTGATCCTGCTAAGGATGTGTCTCAACCTGTACTCTATATGTCAAAGTTTTGTCCATCATTAACTCATAGCTTGGGAAATTGCACTCATTATGGTCTTTAGACTTACAGAAATTATAGAATAGTTGTTGGGGAGTTTGTACAAACTTCTAGAACAACTGGAAGTCATATATTGAGTGTTTTCTTGTTATTTGGTGGATAGAGCACCATGGCACCACACCGTTACCTGATCCAACATAATTTTTTGGCTTCAGGTAGATAGGGCCTCCCCCAAATAGATAGTTCTGATATACTGGGAAATGATCCTTGTTGTGACCATGCCATTTTCACTTCAAGCACCATACTTCAACACAAGTCTCATTTTGGACTTCCTTCCCCTTTTTGAGATCCAACAACTCCATATGCAAGGCTAGCTAACTACAACTGAATTTGCTGCACTCCCAGATTTGTATCTTGAATATGCAAAGTGACAACTTCTTAGAAATTTCTAGTGCTTCAACCTATGATCCAACTTGGTAGTGTGAAAAAGGTAATCTCAAATGATGTAATATCGAATCGATATACCAATCCTTATGTTTCTCATCTCAGATATGTAGATTAGCCTATTGTAGCACACATTTCAACCTTTGGTCAAAATCCCATGTAGATTCATTCACCTTCTACTTGATTTCTTTGACCTCAGTCACAAACTGGGCTTGAGACATAGGCTTTTTGAATTCATTATTCAGCGCATCTTTTGTGTCTTTCAATCATGCAGTTGGATGAGTTGTACTATACTTAATATACCAACCCATCATCTTGTACTGCAATGTTGTGACCAATTGTTCTTTCTTTAGATCATCATCCATTATCTACTATGAATTCCACACAACATATACTACAAACCAAAATTGACCAGGGTCTTCAATCCCCATACCTTTGAATATAGGAATCTTCATAGTGTTGGCCATACTAAATACCGAAGGTGGAGGTGGAGGTGGAGGTGTAGGTGTGTGAGGTGGAGGTGATGGCAAAGGTGGAGTGGATGGATGTGGTATTCCTGCAATACCCTAATCTATCATCTATGGCACACCTCCAGGTGTCTTGACAATATTACTTTCTTCTTCACTATTGGATTCTCCCAAGAGAGTACTGTACTCAATAATTGTATCTAGATATTTTTTGAACTGTTTCCCACTTCATGTTGCTCCCATCAAGTCTCGTCTAAACATAAATTTAGTGGCATAACCCATTTCTCACACAATAGAATTTTAATCCAAGTTTTTAGAGACTTCTGATACTTACCTCTTGGTCCTTTGAAAAACCAATGTTCAACTTCGTTATAACTGGCATACATATCAATCGTGAACTCAGTAATAAATCAAACCAAAATACTATCGATCCAATAATTGACAACCTTCACGACCTTGTTTTCTGATCCTTCCAAGTGCTTCACTAACTCTAGAGTCCACACAATAGGGTTATCCAACTTATAGGTAGGTTGACCATCCACCAATTTAGCCAACCATTCGTATAATTCACACATAAAAGAGTAGAAGAAAACTTTGTGTTCCTCTATATACAACTATCTATGCAACCACTCTTCTTTGGACATGAGCATATTCATGTTCTCTTGAGCTAAAAACTTATGCATCTTCCGATCTATCCACTTTTCAATCTTGTTCTTAGTTGATATCCACTTATGCCACATCACACATTCCTGAGATATATCCTTGTCCTGGCAACATAACCATTTGTTGGCTTGAGGGGGCTTGGACCTAGGTTCCGAGTTAGTTGTGCTAACCAAAAAAACCCTACAGTACCAGCCCTTTCGGAAACAACCTGCGTAGCGTAGGCTGCAATCTCAACCGAGGCAGTATTAGGGGATTGTTGGGCATAGGATCCCCCAAGGGCAATTTTAGGGCTTAAAGCCCATATTTTGGTCAAATTTTGTAAATCCAAGTGTAAAGACTCCACATTTTGTGGTCACAGAGTGCGTAGATGTTAAATATTCATAGGGTTGTCCACCCTTATTTTGGAAATGTAATGTAAATTGTAGAAGATCTACCCATGGTCTGCAAACCATGGGATTGTATAAATAGAGCTAAGCTCTAAGTAGTTTAGGGGAATAAGATCAAACATGTAAGAAAGTGATAACTCTAAGCAAAAGTCTAAGTTTTGGGTCGTCACATAGGCAGAGGCTCTGCAACTGAGTGCGTAGATGCCTAGAAGTCTACATCTGAGTGCGTAAACCCCTGTAGTTGAGTGCGTAGGGAAGGTCGAGTCTGTAATTGTTAAAAATGATCAATAAAGAGAAGTACTCTACAATTTCTATGTCTTTGTTTCCTGTTTATGCATCTATTTATGTTGGGTATGAATTTCACTTATAATGTGTATATGATGCGCAAATTTATGTGATTGTGTTGGTTAAGTAATGCAAGTAAGAACATCTGTTTAGGAAAAGATAACTAAGATATGTTAATAAGAAAAGTAAGATAGTTGGCGTAGTTTGGGAGATATCACAGCTCGCTATCCTAGCAACACGAAAGAATATCAACCCCTGGTTAGGGCTGTGCAGAGGCTAATTGTATCCTTTCACAAATGTACTGAATGGTGGAATAGAGGGCTAAGCAGCCTACATGCAGGCAGGTATAGCCAGGATAATCCGACATCACAACCATCTCAAGGGTGCAGAAAATTGGTTCCAGCATCCCCCGATACTGCTTCAGGTGAGACTTCAATCTGCACTGGACGGGCTGATGCCAAAAGGGCTAGTATTATAGGGATTTGTTTGGCTAACTAATGTTGAACCTAGGCCAGGCCCCCACAAGCCAAAAAATGGTGCCTTTGTCGGGACCAGAATCTGCATAAGAGACGTGTGATGTCATATCATTAGAATCCAATTAAGAAAGAAATTAAAGGTTGGTTGGACAGAAGGATCCACGATTTTGCAGCACAGGAAAAGAGAAACCCGTGACTATCAAAAGAACGGTGGCTAGACAAATAGCTAAATGAACAAAATATTTTTCACGTCCTTTCCTACTAAGCTATATGAGTGGATCGTGCAACTAGCAGATAGCCAAGGAAGGTGGAAACTTAACGATTCTATTGTGTGGACCCTAGAGCTAGTGTGAAGGTTGGAAGGATTAGAGGATAAGATCACTCATGTTGTCACAGGAAGATTTGTGACAGAATTCGCGGTCGACACGCAGTTAGCTATAGCGATGTAGAGCAATGTTTTTTCAAAGGACCACGAGGTAAGTACGTAAAATATTTGAATACTTGGATTAAGATGCTACTGTGTGAAAAATGGGTTATGCAGCTACCTTGATATTCGAGGCTACATGAAGCAGAAGATTTTACATAAACAAACGTAATAAGGGTCCAGAGCATAGCCCCTTGATTTCACCTCCACGAGGGGACGAAGAAGGGATCACGAAGGTCTCTCCATGGAGCGTTATTCAGTTGATGAAACAAGGATTCCCGTGAATACCACCTCTGCCCACACTACCATCAGATTCACCACCATCACCTCCAACTTCACCCGTACCACCTCCACCTCCACCACAATTCACTATGGCAAGCACAGTAAAGTTTTCGTTGTTCAAAGGCTTGGGAAATAAGGACCCGGACCAATTCTAGTTCGTTGTGGGGGTTGTCTGGGAAGCTCAAGGTGTTATAGGTAACCATATAAAGAAATCAACACTGGTTAGCACTCCGTAGGACCGCACGCTGACTTGGTATATTAAGTACTCCAACGATAACCTGAATGCTAGAGTAGCGACATCCAAGCAGCACTAAATGAGGAGTTTAGCAGGCCTAAATCTGAAGTGCAATCGATTATGGGATTCAAATATATCATGATGCAACTAGGTGAGATAGCTTGGGAACTGGATTGGAGGCTGAAATATACAAGTTGTGAAGCCAACATGAATTTGACAGATGGACAACATCGCGAGTGGTTTGTGGCTTCGCCACTACCACACTTAAGAAGTGCGTTGTCACAGTAGAAGATAACAACTCAAGCAGAGGCCTTGGAGATTACCATGAGACAACATGAGACTCTGATGGTAAATCCTGATCTAGGGGTTCAGCAGATCCACATGCAGTTGAAGAATCTGTGCCTTGAGATGCAAAGCTTGAAGCAGGATAGGACGGTTCGACCAGAGGTACGTGAAGAGGTATGGTGTTTGAAATGCAAGACTGAGGGTCATGACAAATACCACTGCCTGGTCTTTACAAGTTACCTTGTAGGAGGAGAACTAATTCCTTTAAGGTTGGAAGCTCAAGATGGACCTAATGCGGTGCCTACCTTATGGTGCGCTATCTGTCAGGTAGCCAAAAAAAATACCACGGATAACTGCCACTTGCTACAGAACTATGTGGAAGCACTGCAATAGTTTTTCTACAACTTTTTTAGGTCAATAGCACAATGATGAGCGTACTTGTAGGAGCTATGAATTGGTGATGGACAAAACTCCTACCTACAGGGTTTAGGCTGAAACGTTGCCCGTTGACCAAAATGCAGGGATTGCGCGTATAAGATTTTAGTGGCGCAGATGAGGTTGAGGCTGAAGAGGACCTGGTAGAGGTCGAGGAGAGTTGATTTTCTACAACTGCAGAGGACCGGTACACTATGCCCATGATTGCACTAATCCAATGTGCTCATCATGCAAGTATTGCACACTGTTTGGTCATGAAATAGAATATTGTCCCACACTGATGGCTAGGATACATGACAAAGGCATGCTACCACCTCCCCTGACTCAAAACTTATAGATGATGAGGTTTGAGCCATGCAAGGAAGATCCAAACATAAATATAGTGCTCCGGATTGGAATCGCGATGGGAGATGACAAGGGGAAACAACTAGAAGACAATACATGGGTTCACAAGGGCTCAACGAAAGAGGCTAGGTTTGATTTGGAGTGCACTTGGGAAGCCTTCATGGAATCTAAGAAGATCCTTGCTGAGGCCTCCACTTCAGGAAGAAAATATAAGCCTAAGCAGGAAATGGACCCCTCTATGCTCACAACATTCTTGGAAACATGTATGAAGTTACTGCATGATAGTAAGGCTATAAAAGGGCTACAACGACTCATCAATAGATGTGCTCGAACCATGCCAGGTGAACCACGCATAGTGCGAAATGTAGAATTTCCCACTATAGAACAACAGATTATGCAATATACTAAAGCAAAATACAATATCTACTTCTACAACAAACTTGCAGAAGCTTAATTAATTTTGAGCAAGATCAAATAGAACACATATAGCTGAGAATGAGAAAGCAATCACACATGAACATAGAAGAATACTCTGGGGAAAGCCTCAGCTAAAAACCTCGACTTCTCTATTATCATAGAAGTGGAAATATGTCCAGATTAAACAAAGCTTTAGCGCACAAGCTATCCAGCTCTTAGTACAATCCCTCTACTACTCATAGACAGTCAAAGGCTTCTCACAAACCTTCTCCTCTTCCCTCCAAGCCTCCTATTTCCTTGGGCAGTTTCTCCTGGGGTCCAATGTTGTCACCTGTGTGAATTTACCTCTCACACTGCTCACTAAACTCATAAGTAACTGTGCAATCCTGAATGAGATAATTCCTTATGCATGGATGAGTTTCCCATATAGGAAAAATCCTCGAACTGATAGTACATTGTCCGTTCCTCTGATCTCAACTGGGTCTCTGACTGAACTGACATGCATGAGTTATTTATGAGACAATATTCAGTTATCTAAAGTGCAACAGTTACATGAATGTGTACATTAACTAACTAAACTCACAATTAATTCCACAAATGTTGGAGCTAATCTAACTAGACTTAACTGAGTTAATTAAGCTAACCAATTTCAACTCAAAGTACAACTCATCCAGATCTCTTTTAATCAAGGGATAACTTCCTCAATCAATGGAGAAATTGTTGCATGTCTTAACGTAGAATTCATGTTTTATTTCCTACAACTAATTAACTCAAGATGAATTAACTAATTATTTTATAAACAACTGCTAAGATCAAATTCGAATTTTAATTCTCAATTTTAGTTCAGGGACTAACTAGAATTGGAATGTATCCTGCAATGCTATTTATAGAAATGCTATTTTTAGCATTTCTATTTTATCATTCCTTGTTTCTATATCCAACACTCGTACCTAAAATGCTATCTATAGAAATTCTATTTATAACATTTATAATTTTAGAATTTCTTTTTGCCATTTTCAACATGAAAGATCAGAAAGCATACAAGAAGGATGAGGCATGAAATGGGACACCCCATGCAGATCGGAGAATACGAAATGGATCAAGTCATTCTGGATTTGGTGTCAGATACGAATGTTCAAATGAAACATACATGGGAGAGAATGGGGAGACCTACATTACAATGGTCTTTGATTTAGCTAAGGATGGCAAATCAGCAAAAAATCATACCCATGGGGTGACTGTAGAGAGTGACCATGGATATTGAGGGAGTGAGCACGTTAGCAGATTTTGAAGTAATAGAGATTGTGGATGACAACAATCCCTACCCTGTGCTCTTGGGAATGGACTTGGCTACTGATATGAATGGGGTAATGAATTTAAAGAAGTGAAAGATGATCTTTTAGAAGAAGTCACTGCACATAATAATAACCCTGGATCCTGCTGAAGGATCGTGCTATACAGAACCAGTACGCGACTATGAGAGTGATGATTATGTAGATTGCATCTATAATATAACAATACGAGACCAATACTGAGTGAATCCCACTACGAATGGATGGATTACATGGAAGCGCGAGAGTTCCTACACTTTGTATTCCGATGAAGAATTAGAACGCTGGCAGAATCGGTTAAACGAAGTACCTACACTGAATTGCAACATGATGACTCGGTCGTTGCGCTATGTGTTCTCAGAGATAAGAAATATGCCTATGTATGATGGTCTAAATGAGGTAGATACCTTTTTGGATGCATTTGAAAGGGAGCTGTCAGAAAAGAAATACTTCTACGCCTTGGATAGGGTATTGTGCGCTATGCCTACAATATGATGGGGTATGGACAAAGGAAGCTTTGATGATTGGCACGAATGTAGGAGGATGATGAGAGCATAATTTCAAAAACCTAATATGCGACTGAAAAAAAGGTATGATGGATAGGATGATCCAGGTGTGCATCTGGCCAAATGGACACAGGCCTATGGAGAAAATCCGCAACCTGAGTGGGTACACCTATTCTGTCATACCCTGGATGTTATCCCGATGAATTGGTATATAGAAATAGAGCTTCGCCATGGGACAGGTGAATGGGATATCTCGCATGAAGGATTTATGATGACATTCATTTTTGAGGATGGATTTGATAGTATTGATAAAGCGCTACAGGAGGTGAAAGTAGCCATCTTTAAGATACCGCAGGATCCTTTAGACCTGATTCAACCTGAATGGACTACTCATCTGAGTCACGCGCTAGAATGTTATAATGTAATTGTTGAAGAGGAGGACAAAGACCTATGGAAGATTAACATTCTAGAAACAAAAGGCCACCACAAGGTTCAGGGACCACAGATTAAGAACGCTGATATAACCACGCCAGTCAAAACTAAACAGGTGAATGTTGGTATGGAGCCAGAACCCAAATTCGTGAAGATTGGAAACTATTGGGATGATGTGATGGTGCATAAGGCCATTGAATTACTCTGCAAATATCAAGACTTATTCCCTTCCAAATTTACGGATTTGAAAGGAATAATCAGAGATCTAGGTGTGATGAAGATCACATTAAAACTTAACGCAAAGCCAGTTAAGCAGAGGCCTTACCACCTAAATCTGAAATACAAGGAGAGGGTCTACTTAGAACTAGATAAAATGCTAGCAGCAGGCATCATTCAAATTTCAGAAGAGTTTAATTTGGTAAGCCCAATGGTGGTGCAAGAGAGGAAGTAGAAGGATGAAATAAGGATATGCGTGGATCTCAGAAAACTAAATGACGCTTTTGTGCATGATCCTTTCCCAACTTCGTTCACGGATGAAGTGTTGGACAATGTAGGTGGCCAGGAAGCATACTCCTTCATTGAAGGGTTCTCTGCGTACCACCAAATCAAAATCGCACTGGAGGACAGGAGCAAGATTACCTTTGCGACTAAGTGGGGTTGCTTTAATTATACTATAATGTCATTTGGATTGAATAATGCACCTACTATCTTTTTGTGCATGGTTGATGCGGCATTCAAGGAATTTATTCATAAGTTCCTAGAGGTTTATTTTGATGACTGGATTGTATTTGGGCTGGTTAAGCGCCATGTAGTGAACTTGTGCTCGATGTTGGATACCGGTTGAAGATACCAGATCATGTTCAACCTCAAGAAGTGTTTGCTTTGTGTTCTTTTTTGGAACTTATTGGGGCATGTGGTTTGCGGACAAGGGATGATGGTAGACCCCGTCAAGATTACAGTGATTTTGAACTTGAATGCACCGAGGAGTGTGAAATAGTTGCATGCAACTTTGGGACATATGGGATATTACTGAAAGTTTATCAAAGGCTATGCCCAGATCATTGCAACGATGGAAGAATTGTTGAAGAAGGATGTCACGTTCTGTTGGAATTATGACTAAGAAAAGCTTGGATATATTGAAATAAAAGATGGTTACCACTATTGGGACTCAGAAATGTCATATTTTCATCCACCTTTTTCTTACATCTCATCATCCCATCAACCTTTGATCATATCATTTTCATACATACATTTGGATTTCACCTTCTTCTTTTCCATTTTATTCATTTTTGTGTTGCAAGTGAATTTGTGATTAATTATTAGAAAATTTACATATTTTTATGTATATCTCAAGAATATGTGAGTTTTGTGATGTGTAGGAAATATGTGAAGAATTAATTCCAAGAGACTTATCCATATCTCCTCCACCATATTAAGGAGATAATTATGCAAGCCTATTCCTAAGGAGAAAAGCATGGAGGATTTGGTTGGGATATCTTATCCAATTCCTAAGGAGAAAATCATGGAGGATTTGGTTGGCATATCTTATCCAAGATATGTGAGAGATTTATGGAAGATTCAAAAGGATCATATTTTGTTATAATGGGAAAGTAGTTAAAATTTTTTAAGAGATTTGTGGGATCATATTTTGTAATAATGGGAAAGTAGAGAGATTAGTGGATGATCATTATACTCATCCCATTCAATAAATAGGAGTACAATCTCCTCCATTTGTAATCTGGAAGTTTGGTAATCTTAGAATTCTGAAATAAAGGATCATACTTCAATTTTGCTTCTACATCTGAGTCTCCATTGAAGTGGTGTGCTTCTGGAGTTATGGAGGGCCCCCATGGCCTCACTTGCATGCTTATTTATTTATAATTTACTTTATGTTTTTGTTTGATTTCAGCTTTCAAGTTTTCTTAAATGTTCTAATATTGGAAGGATCTTATTTGAAGGTGTTCTTGTAAGAGGACTGTAAGATCTCAGACAATTATTAGATCTAGGTTTATTTCATTTCAGCTTTTAATTTCTTATTAGATGTTCTAATGTTGGAAGAGATCTTGTAGAATATGTTCTTGTAAGAGAATCATAGATCTCAGACAATTGTTAGATCTAGGCTTGATTAGTCATTGAAAGAGATCTTAATGAATATCTTCTTGTAAGGGGACTTTAAGATCTTGGACAAATTAGGAATCTTTCTAGATCTATATATTTTAGATAAGCACTTCTAAGTTTACCTTCCCGGGTTGACATTAAATTAGGCTCTAATTTGCATATGCATTTTAGACCCAACATTTTGGATGAGTATAATGATCATCCACTAATCTCTCTACTTTCCCACTATTACAAAATATGATCCCACAAATCTCTCACATATCTTGGATAAGATATGCCAACCAAATCCTCCATGATTTTCTCCTTAGGAATTGGATAAGA